>PVIH01016190.1:20663-46795 GCA_004025045.1 Sigmodon hispidus | reverse complement strand
AAAAAAAAAAAAAAAAAGAAATAGAAGAAAATACAGACAAAAAATTGGAAGAGATGAACAAATCACTGAAAAAAAAAACAAGAAAAGGAAAACTAAAAAATAAAGGAAAAATTTGAGGAACTAAAAAATAAAAGAAAAATTCCAGGAACTAAAAATTGAAATAGGAGCAATTAAAAAGAGGCACAAAATGAGGCAAAATGGGAATGGAAAATCTATAGAAAAGATCTGGAAGTACAGATACAAGCATAACCAAGAGATGGAAGAGGGAATGTTTGGAGTAGAAGAATTGTAGCAGAAATAGATACATCAGTCAAAGAAAACACTAAAGCAAAAAAGCCATAACACAAAATGTTCAGGAAATTTGGGACAGCATGAAAAGACCTAACCTAAGAATAATAGGAATAGAAGAAGGAAAATAATGCCAGCTCAAAGGCAAAGATAATGTATTCAATTAAATCATACAAGAAAACTTTCCCAACTTAAAGAAGAAAATGCCTATAAAGATACAAGAAGCATACAAAACATCAAATAGATTCGAATTCCCCCAAAAATGTTTGCCCGCCACATAATAATCAACCTCAAAACTTACAGAACAAAGAAAACATTTTAAGAGCTGCAAAAGAAAAGGTCCAACTTACCTATAAAGGCAGACCCATCCAATTATACCTGATGATTCAATGGAAACAATGAAAGCAAGGAGGTGTTGGTCAGAAGTTATACAGATACTAAAAAGAACATGGCTGCCAACTAGAATACTATACCCTGCAAACCTATCAAATCACCATAAATGGAGTAAATAAGATATTTCATGAAAAAGTCATACTTAAACAATACCTATTTACAAATCTGGCCCTTCATAAAGCATTAGAGGGAAAACTCCAATCTAAGGATCCAATATACACCCATGAAATCATAAATAATCAATAATCCCACAAAAGAAACGCCCAGAGAAAAGAAATACATGGAAGCTACCACCAAAAATAACAGGATGTGTCAGTCATAGGTCACTAATATCCCTTAATATCAATGGAACCAATTCATCTTTAAAATTACATACACTAACAGATGAATACAAAAACAAACGCCATTTGTCTGCTGCATACAAGAGCACACCTCAACCATAATGGCAGACACAGGCTCAGAGTAAGGGGTAAGAAAAAATTTTTCCAATCAATTCATCCCAAGAAACAAGCTGGTGTTGACATCCTAATATCTAACAAAGCAAACTTCAATCTGAAATCAATTAAATGAGACCAGGATTGATTGACATTAGTTATTCATTTCAGGAAAAATTGGCAAGATGAGATTTCAGTCCTGAATATTTATGCCCCTATTACAAAGGCAACTATATATGTAAAAGAAACACTACTAAAGCTAAAATACCACATCAGCTCTCACACTCTAATTGTGGGAGACTTCAGTACCCCAATTTCACCCTTGGATAGATCAACCAGACGGAGACTCAACAGAGAAATAAGGAGTCTAACAGAGGTTATGATGCAAATGGATTTAATAGATATTTAAAGAAGCTTCAACCCAAAACCAAAGGAATATACATATTTCTCAGCACTACATGGCACTTTCTCTAAAATTGACCACCTAATTGGTCATAAAGCTATTATTAATAGGTACTAAAAGTGAAAATAATCCCATGTATAACATCAGACCACTAGGGAATAAAGTTAGAGTTCAACAACATCAAAAATCACAGAAAGCCTTCCAACTCATGGAAACTAAACAACACTCAACTGAACCAACTCTGGGTCAAAAGAGTAATTAAGAAATAAACCCCAACACAATTTTTTACAGCCATTGAAAGAACAGTACTCAATTTCATTTGAAATAACAGGAAAGCCAGAATTGACAGAACAATTTTGCTCAATAAAAAAACCTCAGGAGCCATCACCATCCCTGACTTCAAGTTATACTATAGAGCTACAGTAATAAAACAGCCTGGTACTGACATAAAAATAGACTTGTGGATCAATGGAATCAAATTGAAGATCCCAACATTAACCCAAAAACTTATGAATACCTGATCTTTGACAAAGAAGCCCAAAATATTCAATGCAATAAAGACAATATCTTTAACAAATGGTGTTGGCATAGCTGGATGGTAGTGTGTATAAAACTACATATCCAAGCCTATCACCCTTCACAAAATTCAAATCCAAGTGTATCAAAGACCTCAACATAAACCCAGCCATACTGAACCTGATAGAAAAGAAAGTGGGAAACACCCTCCAAAGAATTAGTACAGGTGACCACTTGCTAAATATAATACCAGTAGCACAGACAAAAGAACAATAATCAATAAGTGAGACTTCATGAAACTGAGAAGCTTCTGTAAAGCCAAGGATACGGTCCATATGACAAAATGACAGGCTATAGAATGGGAAAAGATTTCCACCAACCCAACAAGTGACAGAGGACTGATCTCTAAAATATATACAGAACTCAAGAAACTAGAGCCCAAAATCTGAATAACTCAAGCAAAAAATGAAATTGAGAAGTAAAAAGGAAATTCTCAGCAGAAGAATTGCAAATGTCTGATAGATGCCTGAAGGAATACTCAACATCTTTAGCCATCAGAAAAATGCAAATCAAAACAACTTTGAGATAACACCTGACACCTGTCAGATTGGCTAAAATAAAAGACACGGATGATATCCTATGCTTGAGAAGTTTCAGAGCAAGTGGATCACTCCTCCATTGTTGGTGGGAGTGTTAGCTGGTTCAGCAACTCTTGAATGCAGTATGGCAGTTTCTCATAAAACTGGGAATCAATCTCCTCAAGGATCCAGCAATATCACTACTGGGCATATACCCTAATGATGCACATTTGTACTCTAAAGACATTAGCTCAGCTATGGTCATCGCAGCATTATTCGTAATAGCAAGAATCTGGAAGCAAACTAGATGCCCCTGAACTGAAGAATGGATTAAGAAACTGTGGTACATCTACAAAATAGAGCACTACTCATCAGTATGAAAAAATGATATCCTAAAATTCGCAGGCAAATGGATGGATTTGGAGAATATCCTCCTGAGCGAGGTATCACAAACCCAGAAAGATAAGCAGGGAATGTACTCACTCATTAGTAGACTTTATGGAAGAAGCTAAGAATGTCTAAGATCAACCCTCATCACCTTGGGATCTGAAACACCTTGAACTGGCACCTTGGAGACCATTCTCTCTGAAGGAACACCTAATCCAGTCTTGATGTTGCAGTGAGGAAAGCAGATCTGTCTAGAGTTGATGCTGAACTAAACAACCTAGGGACCTTGGGACCTCCTGCACTTGCTGGGGAGGAGATAAAGTGATGGAGAGATGAATGGGTGACTGTGAGGGGCAGGAGGGGAATTGGAGTCTGAACAAGGGGATATATGAATAAAAAATATGACTTTATTCATAATAAAAAAGAAAAAATGAAGATAATTGCTTTACTTAATTCATTTAATTTATATTTTTAATTTTTAGTGTTATATTTAAAAATAACACTAAAAGGTATAAACAAATTATGTAGTATAATTATTCAGTCAACATAAAATTTATTTTGAAGTTTTGACTTAAATTCAGCCTAAGGACTGTGATTGAAAACAGTACCCAACTTTTAAGTATTAGAGAAATAAATGTCTGTAGGTCCTCCCATTTTTTTATACATATATATACATATATATACATATGTATATAGTGTATATTGTTTTTCTTTTTCCAGATTTCATTAAATTCAACATCAATATTAATAATACTATTTCAGAATCATGTGGTATATTTTGTCTTGTTGTAAAACATAATTTTAGATAAGCTTTTCTACAAAATAAGATTTGGTCAAGACTTAGCAATAATTTCGATTTTTATTTGAAAAATTTCCCCAATGAAGTTGAGACCAAATGAAACAATTCTGTTTGGTATTGCCTTTTCTTTCAATTTTTCTATTTTACATTTAAATCATCTGGATCATAAAATCAGTGCTTGCTACAAAAAATAATTTAAAAATCTATAAAGAATAAATTCTTTATAAATGGATAAATTCTTTATATATGGATCTATAAAGAATAAACTATTTCTAGTTAGATTTTATAAAATTAATTTAAAAAAAGAATAGAATATTTTGGTATGATAGTATATAAAATAATAGAATATGTAATGACATCAGTGAGTGACTTGAGTTGAATTTAACCTATGATAACTGTGTACAATGATATGTAGATAGTGATAAACTCTGGATTAAGTATTTTGAGTAAGGCTGGTTTTGTCAAAACATTTTCATTTTTTTCCCAAAAGAAAAGAGAAGTAAGGAGTGATCATTTGTCTGTAAATGACTACTATCTCCAGAATACGCCAAAAAGTTTATTCATAAGTTGCTCAGTAGATGCTATCATTTTAACTATCACCTTAGCCAACTCTTGCTTAGGCTCTTCAACATTACTTTATATCATAAACACAAGAATAGATGAAATTATAAGAAATGGGGTTTTTCTTTATTAAGAAAATCTCTTTGCTTTGATTGCTGCCACTACCAAATCAACTGAAAGGCAATAAAATGAGATGTATGTGATGTACATGGTTGGTAGTTTCCTTGATGAGAGTTGCAGAGTCAACTCGAACTGTACCTGTTGAAGCTATCCAGGTGAATGTAGTTATCAGAGTGATATGTTGCTGGCCATTGACAAATGTTTACTTACATTTAGAGATTTAAAAAAGACAAAATGTTGAAAGTATCGCTCATTTGAAAATGTCTAAAAAGAAGACTTTGGAGTGACTACCCTCTATGTAGGAAAAATGTGCTGACTGGACCAGAGAAGGCATAAGGAAAAAATAACTCTGTAGTCCCTTGGAGGACACATGTCTTTGAGGTTGAGGTTGGGATATGGGTGACACCCTATGGTTGGACTTCATAACTCTCTTTTGCAAATAGCAAAGTCTAGTCAGCAAAATATAGACCAAAGTGATGTGCACAATCTCAGTCTCATTTCCTTCTGAGATAACACCTTCCACTATCCATTTATTCTGCCATTTCTTTCTGTACTATAAAGGTGGCAATTTCTTTCTATACTGTAAAGCTTTGCTGTGTAAAGGTGGCCCATTGTTTCATGTGTTTAGTGACTCAGTGAAGTTAAATGAGGGACACAAGTATTCATTTTGCTTGAATTATTGAATTTAGAAGTTGCTTTCTGATAGCACCTATGGTCCTGGATCTGTTTAATTCAGATCATGTATCTGTAGCTCAAAAAATGTAATAGATTAACTTGGATCATTATTGGTAAAAAACAAAGAAGACATAACAGCCAGTGTTTAAAATGGTATATTCTTTGGTTGTCTGCAGCATTATATACATTTTTGAATATTCAAATGCTCTTTGTCTTTAAATAACAAGATGGATATAAAATAACTCAGACTCTTTATCATGTAAATGTAGTTCCAGAACTGACTTGACTTGCTTCTTGAGTTTATGAAGAATTTGAGGAGCAGAGACAGGAAAAGACTGAAATTCTTTAGGGAGGATACTAATTATTAAACAGAGATTTTGTGTTTGCAGAGCTGAGATGTAGCTACAGAATACCACAGAGAAAAATTAAGGAAGAATCAGGCTAACTAATAAGAAGAATTTCTACCCAAATTCACATACCAAATCAAGTGAATCTTCAATAAATAATCCTCATACAGAAGTCTCTCTGCTAGAAAAGAAAGCATTTTCCCACCAGACCGAATTGTTAAACATAGCAGCCAATTTACAGGGGATATGACAGCTTGTCTGTCTTCCCCTGCTGGGATCAGATCAAAATGTCAGTTCTGCTACAAGCAAGGCTTCTCCTCCTCGGGCTAACTGAGCTGACAATTTGCCAAAAAGGAATATTCTTTCATACTATGAGAAAACAGAATATTATGAAATCAAGTATTAGTTCAGCCAATAAAAATGAGATAATATCCCCCTCAGTACTTGCATCAGAAAGTTTAATTTTAACATAAAATTCTTCACAGTGCCAAAAAGCACTTCAGTAAAAAAGCTATCAGAATAGGGTTAGCTGTAGCATTAGAATAATATGTTGATTTAGTTTTAGAGATATTGTCCCAATTAGGGTTACTATAAAGAAAAGCAACTCAAAGAGAGAATTTGTTTTTCTTATACTCCTGGATCCTAGTCCATCACTGGAAGAAGTCAGGGCAGGAATTTAAGCCTGCCAGGATCCTGGAGGCAAGAACCAATGCAGCTACCATGTAGGTGTGCTGCTTACTTGCTTGCTCCCCAAG
The DNA here is from genome assembly GCA_004025045.1 of Sigmodon hispidus. Classification (NCBI taxonomy): domain Eukaryota; kingdom Metazoa; phylum Chordata; class Mammalia; order Rodentia; family Cricetidae; genus Sigmodon; species Sigmodon hispidus. Next base: position 40,539 of record PVIH01016190.1, on the reverse strand, counting down.
TTTTGTTCAGCCTATTATTTTATAAAACCCAGGACTACAAGCTCAGTGGCAGTACTAAACACACTGGTTGGCCCATTTACCATCAATCACTAAATAAAAATATGCCTTAAAACTAAATCTTATGAGGCATTTTCTTAATTGTGGTTTCTTTTCAACTTATATGAAATTGACATAAAACTATTCAGCACAATTGATCCCCTGTCAATTTGACACATGAACACATTGCTGATAAGCCACCACTTTTCATTTTTTGCTCATCCTCAAGATTACACATTAATTGCAATTTTACAATATTCATCAATAGCTAATAATATTAACAATATGCCAAAGCTAAATCTTATGAAGTCATTTTTTTTCCGCTTGTGTTTCTCCTTTCAGATAACTCTAGCTTGGGTCAAGTTGACATAAAACTATCCAGCACAAATAGTGAGCCATAAAAAAAGCTGTTACTAAGTTTCTGAAGCGTTGCAGGTGTGAAATGCTTTGTATCTCCAGCCATGTTCTTGTTTAATCAAATATTATAATGATAGTAATTGTGTCAATGAGTGACGATTAGCTGTTATTAAGATGAAGACTAATACTTCACTTGGTTGTAGATACTATTGCTATGCATAAAACCCCTTAACATAATTATGTTGCTATAATGATATTTAGAATAACATCCATTAGAGAGTTGTTCTTGGTGAATGTTAAATAAAATGCTGATATTGCACTCTTCTATGTGCTGATACAGAAATAGGTGGTTTTTATTCAAAGATCATGCATGAAATAAAGAGAAAATTTCATTCTTTAAATCTTTCATTCAACGTATAAGTCCAAGTGAAATATCAATTTTTGATATATGTGCTATAAAAATGTTACAGAAGTATTAGCTTGAACACTAAACAGATTCTTAATTAACTCACAACACAAAATTATACAAGATAATTTTATTATTAACTAGAATCCTTATTAATTAATTTATTGCTTCTTTGTTTTTCAGAATCTTATGTACTCAACTTATATTAGAGCACATATTACTGACCTTCAGATTTCAATAGGTTTTATATAATGTTTTCTATCATCACTTATAAGATTAATACTTGGCAACTGCAAACTCTCCAATTCATCCAAAACAGGAAGTTATGAGCTTAGAAGATGGCTTAGTTGTTAAGTAAAGGAAAAAGAACCTTAGTCTGAATCTCAAGCAGTTTCCTATAGTATAGCATCACAGCATTGGTACAGGAAACTACGTAAATGGTGACTTATATAGATGTTATCTTTGAGGAACATGTCAGTATTTGTTCAGACAGATGAACTAACTAAAAAAACAAATAAAATAGAAAAAGAAAGAAGTCAGAATATAACTTTATATTTAAAAATTTTACCCATGTTACTTATCAAACTAAAAAGAATGATAACATATACATTATATGGGGAACGTATAAGAAGATTATTTAACTATTAATGAAGCTATAATATTGTACATTTAGTAACACTATTACCAACTGTATGTCTGTCTTATTTGTATTTGAGAATAAAAATTTGTACAGGGTAAAAAAATAAAGAGGAGAAAATAAATCTGAGAAAAAGTGTGTTTAAAGCAGGAATCTCAAAATTACTTTAATTTTATTCTCAAACAAAATTTTCACATATATATACAATTGTGCATTTCTGGTTCTAATGTTTCATTAGATATGCTTTTGACTTATGTATTTTAGCAAAGACCCTTCAGTGTGCTGAACAAGTGTTCTAGCAATTAGCAATATCTTTAATCAAGTTAAATATTTTCAACAGTTTTATTAACAATATATTTTGTTCTTTTTTAAAAAAATTAATAGTAGAAATAGAAGTGTGTCAATTGTAGAATATCTAGATTTACCTCCTACTTTTTTCATTGTGACTAATGTTTTAAATCTTAGTCTTAAGTACTTTTCATCATCTCTCTTACATTATTTTGAAGTATCTCAGTTATATACAGCACATGTAGCCTAAAATCTTAAATTGAAGATCATATTAAGATATGTCTTCTATGTAGAATTAAAATAACTAGGGTAGTTTCATAAAACTTTTTCCAAGACAGAATATGCAATCTCTGGAAGTTATTTTTTTTCTATGTATTGAAAAATTTAGACATGAGGACAGTCTACATTTCCATAATGAGACCTTTAACTTGAGTCCAGGAGTCTGTCTACTAGTGGGCCCTCATCCCAAAGATTTAGGGGGTGATAATACTCATAAAATGGACTAGGTCTCACTTTATGCTCATAGTTATTTCCTCTTCTGGCCTTGCGGAATTTCAGACATTACATCCCTTTTCTAACACATGCAAAAAGTACTTTTATGCCATATTTGTTTTATGTAGTAGCTCATAATTTGCTATAAGTTTTTATATAAGAATTGCAATAGAAAGTAAATAGACAAAACCATTACTAAAGATCTCTGAGATAAGGGAGAAAAATTGGACTAGATTCTATAAAATAAAAGGCAGGAGAATTACAAGCACTATTGAGTTAGTGCTAAGAAGTGGAGGCTGTTAAAAATGAGGCAGTGAGTAGAAGGTGCTGGGCAGACAATTGCTCATGAAAACTCTACGATTGTATTCTCTGGTTTTTTTTTTTGTTTTTTTTTTTTTTTTTTTTTAAAAAAAACTTTATTTATTTGCCTTGGTGTTTGCCTGGAACTGGAACTACAGACAGTTGTGAGCTGCCATGTGGGTGCTGGGAATCGAACCCGGGTCCTCTGGAAGAGCAGACGGTGCTCTTAACCGCTGAGCCATCTCTCCAGCCCCCGTATTCTCTGTTTTTGTACATTGGTCCCTTAAGAGTTAGGCTCGACCTTCAGAAACTGGGAGTTTAGAGCACAAACTTTTCAGATGATTATGCTTCAAAAGAAAGAGTTTTCAGACTTCCAAAAAAGATATTACTGGTTAGAAATAAACAAATAGCACTAAAATTTACACAAAATTTGTTAAGTCTTAAAAATATTTTACAAGTCGTTTTAATTATAAATGGTTAATGGTTATAGTCAATCTTTTTTTTAAAATAAAACGGGGGAGAATATGATATAGAAATGACTAGAAAAGATAAGTGGGTTTTGCTTTATTGATATAAAAAGGTCAATTTTGTTATGCTGTATGTATTTTTCTACTCTTGATTAGGTATGGTTCTGATGTAACTCATTTAAAATTGTAATGTGTAATTGAGAAATGCAACTTTTTTTTCCTTCTTTATTTTGTATTTATCAAAAAAACAGTAAAAAGAATTTAAAATGCGGAAGAGTTAACAATAACTATACAGAGGATAAGAATCATAAGAATGGCTTATCAAGGGTGGAAATGCAAATAAGATTGCTACACATATATTTACTTTGTGTTCAGCTTTCCATCTGAATTTTTTTTTCCATCCCTGTATATCCTTATTCAAGGTCCCTTCCCCCTCCCACCACATCTGGTCATTTTTTCTTCTCTGCAACTCACCATCCCCTCCCTGGGCAGGGAGCAGACAGTCCTATGGTCCCACTGACCCAATAATGCTTGGATCAGTCTTCACTCCTGGCCAAATCCAGTTTTGTCCCCCCTCCCTCAAGAGTGAGTCAGTGTTCCTATAGTTGGACTGGGGTTTGAAGGGTCAGTCCAGGCTGTTTCTGATCCCAAGCTGTTCAGTGGTTGTGGTTTGCCCCTTGGGCATGTTTGGCTTTTTTTCTTGTTTGTTTGTTTAGAGACCACTAGGGAGTGAGTACATCCCCTGCTTATCTCTCTGAGTTTGTGATACTTGGCTCAGGAGGATATTCTCCAAATTCATCCATTTGCCTACGAATTTTAGGATATCATTTTTTCTTACTGCTGAGTAGTACTCCATTGTGTAGATGTACCACAATTTGTTAATCCATTATTCAGTTGTGGGACATCTAGGTTGTTTCCAGGTTCTTGCTATTACAAATAATGCTGCTATGAACATAGTTGAGCTAATACCTTTGGAGTGTGAATGTGCCTCTTTAGGGTATACACCCAGAAGTGGTGTTGCTGGGTCCCTGGGGAGATTGATTCTCAATTTTCTGAAAAACCACCATATTGCATTCTAAAGTGGCTGAACAAGCTTACACTCCCACCAACAATGGAGGAGTGTTCCCCTTAGTCATCTATGATAACCAAACTTATAGTCATGCTAGTTAGGTTTTATAAGTATACAAAAATATATTTCAGTTAGATAGGTAGTCTTCAAACACTTCAAAGACATGCAGAATATGGCATTTAAAATATTTTAGGAACTTAAACTTTTCTGGACAATGAGACAGGTCTGCTTCTGGCAGCACCAATGTATTTCAGGAAAATGATGGGCACTGAAGAAACTTCATGTGGAATTTATTTTGTGGCAATAGTTAGCCACTGGACAAGAAACTGTTCAGGTATTTACTGCTAGATAGTATGCTGTATAAACTGGACATGCAGGTTTCATAGGAAAGTGATTTGCAGAAAAAAAATATTACCAGACATTCTTCAGGACACAAGGAGAGCAACTGATGGATTGTGTCAGATTTCCTGCATCACTGAAAGGTATGCCAGAGACATTGTGCCACGAAGGCTGAAGATGGTGCCCCAACATTACAAAGAAACTTTGTGTGACTGTCCACTCAGACAGGTGTCATCTCTAACATTTTCTAGACTTTGGAAGTTGCTTGAACTTCCTGTTTATTTGGATAATATTATATCCTTCTATAGTCTTTGATGTAGTTGAAGGTTTAATAATTATAGGTGTAGTTCTTTTTAGTTTAAAAGGTATACTAGATATGAAACTTTAGACTCACAATGATAAGGTAGATAATAGAATATTGTCTTTAATTTTGTGAATAAAAATAGACTGGATATTGTGACTGTAATTTCTGCTTGAGAGCTATTCTGTTGTAATTTTGCTATATGGAAATTGAAAACTACCTTTTTGATTAGACAGAAAAGAGGAAGTGTGGTGGAATGTTCTCTGTATGCTGTAAATGAAGGACTGTTTTGGCCTATGCACAGCACCATAGAAGTGCATGGAGAATCTCAGGACAGACAGGTAGAAGGAGGAGTTACACAGTCTCCATCTGACCCCCAAAGAAGACAGACATGAAAGAAATCCAGGTGAGCTACGGGCTGGGCCATGTGGTGGGTAGATTAGTAGATTAATAGAAATGGGTTGATTTAAGATGAGAGAGCTAGCTAGTAATGTGCATGAGACGTGAACCAAACAGTATGAAGTTAAAAAATAATAATAATTTACAAGTTGTAAAACTATATGCTCTAAGAAAATTTGAAATAGTAGAATTAGAGTAGAGTTAAGAATGAGCCTGGTGACTGCTAAGTCATGTTCAGAATACTGAGGCTGCCATTCACAGAGCCAGTCATCCATATTTAAAACTCCATAATCTATCTATTCCTTAGCATGGATCTTCCCATAGAGTATGATTAATAAATTGTGTCTGCCAGTGGAGAAAACTGATTTTTCCCTTCAGCAATTGGTGTCATTTACAAATAGCTTTTTGATTGGCAGTGGGATTTTCTGTCTACACCCCTTCGTCATGCTAGTTTACATGTATTTTTCTATGTAACTGTGAAAAAGAGAAGTATTTTTATAGAAAATAAAGTTTTAAAACTGGGTGATGCAGAGAGTTCAATGAGATAGAACTTCAACCATTTGATTCTGTCCTCTTTTTCCAGCCACTTGAAATAGCTATTTATAACAGCGAATCTAAGGTGTTGATGTTGTTCAAACAGAACTTACAGTTTTCTCTTTAGATGTGATTTAGATTAAACATGACTTTACAACCAGTATTCTTTACACATTATTGAATTAAATATAGATTTACTAGTGTTCTTTTGATATAGGAGATAGATATACAACACTATATGAGATATTTTAGTGGTTGGGAGTTTCTATTTTTTTTTCTTTTTTTCCCTTGTTTTCATTTTTAAAACCTCATTAAATCTAGCAAAGGGACTCCAACTGCTCAGGAAAATGGCTCTTAGATCCACTTGGATGAGTATAACTACTCATTTTCCACAGAGCTATCTCTAACAATGTTATTCCCAGCATGCTATGGATCTGACTCAGACTTTATTAAGGATAAAATGAATCTTTGGTTCCGCTGATTCAAATTCACTCAATAGATTTGCTTTTGCTTATTATTACACAATGTCTACTCTTTTATTACAATTAAAGCATTCTGTCTTCATTTCACAAGGGTTAAAGAAACTCATAAGCATATGTTAATTTTTATAGAAGGGGGAATTTTGCACTCCACCAGTTTTTATAACATTTGTATAAATTAAACTTAATGCTGATAGTGTGAAATCAAAAAGGCCAGAGATGCTCTTGGTATCTGGTTCAGTTTATTCACATAACTGGACTTACATTGAGTGTTTTCTTAAAAGAACCTCATAAGGAACCAGATTTGGCATAGTAAATATTAGATGAGAATGTGTGTTCTGAACAAAATAAAATGAGGTTTATATGGTGATATTTGTAGGTTAATGAAATTTTACACCATTGTCTTCCAAAATAGCACTAAGCTGTCAAGACACCCAGTGCCCTGCCATTAATCATGGCAAGTGTTTTCCCTGGAAAGTAAAATGCCTTTGCCTATAAAAATTCAGGATGAGCAAATAGAATTTTTTTTTGGTCTAAGTTTTGTCTTGGATAAAACCTTAAATACTATATTTATTCTAAAGTAATCAAATATTAAAAGGAAGGTATGCATCAATCATCAGTACTTAAAAGAAACACACCATCACTTGAATTAATGTCAGAAAGATCAATTATTATGCTTCGCTGTCATTTATTCTTGATAACCAGGAAGAGCAGAGAGAGACATCAGTAAATCTCTGTTTTCATTGAACTTACAACAACAACAACAAAAACTAAATTGCAAATTAGCCTGTGATTACTTGGATGACTATTTCTGCAGTTACATTGAAAATAATATGCTTTTAACTAAAATGAAATTTTGATCACTCCCTCCTTACTTTTCATCCTTCCAGTTCCTCCAAGCAACTGTCCTTTGAAACTTTTCCACGTGCCCCAAATATTAAGTTGATATCCTTTATTTTATTTAAATAATTATTATTACATACACATGTATGTGGGCATGCATATATGAATGTATATGCACAAATATATATATATATAAATACAACCTGCTGAGTCTGCTCTGTGTTTGTTTGTGTGTGTGTGTATGTGTTTGTGTGTGTGCATATTCTTTCAATGCAGACTACTTTAAAGTGGATATCCAAAAAGGGGGTTTATCCTAGGGAAGGGCTAATTTTTTTTTTTCAGGCAATAGATACTGGCCTGTGGTTCTTCATCTAATTGTGGGTACATTCCACATAAGCATGTATTGTGAAATGTATATTGTTACTGTTCTCTCTTGTTTATGCAGCCATTTCTAGGAGAAATTTTCATAGCAGCTTTTCAAATGTTCTGGTTCTCACAATCATACTGCTGCCTCAACTAAAGATGCAGAAGCATCTATGGATATATTTATTGGGGCTGAAATCCCCATGATATGTTGATCTCTGCTGTATACCCAGTTGTGATTTTCTATGAGGGTCTGATTTGTTGCTGGCTCTAAGCAGGGTTATGTTTTCTTTACTCTTTTTAGACCAAATGATAAGAACAACAACAACAAATAAACTTCTCATTTCTAATGAAAGTGAATGGTGCTAATCAATTAAATGTTTTCCTGATAACAGATAGGGAACAAAAACTTGGGTCAGACAGAGATAAACTTTGGCTGTCAGGGTCCGCCCCCACCCAGCTGCTGCTAAGAGAAGGGAGTTTGTGCAGCCACCCTGCCTCCAACTGCTCCAACAGAGAAGGACTAAAGACTTGAAATTCAGTCCCCTGACCAGAGCAGAGTTAGAGATTGAACAGACCTCTTGTTCAGAGGTGACAGAGACACACAAGCCCACTTGCCACAACTGATCAGGAGTCACCTAATTGTGACCCACTGAAGCCATGGGCAGAAGCCAATGAAAAAAAATATATAATAATATAAAGAACAACAAGGTAACTCCAGAAGAAAGTGGCAGTCTTAGAACTATAAGACCTGAACTGAGCAATGAAGAGGAAACAGAAGGAAGCAACACCAAAAATACCTTTATGATGATCATTGAAGCTCTCAAAGAAGATATGAAAAATTCTCTTAAAGAAATAGAAGAAAATACAATTGAAAAATTGGAAGAGATGAACAAATCTATGAAAGAAACATGTCAGGAACTCCGAACTGAAATAGAAGCAATAAAAAGGTGCAAAATGAGGCAAAGATGGAAAGAGAAAAACTGAGAAAAAAGCTGGAACCACAGATACATGCATAACCAACAGAGTTCAAGAGATGGAAGATAGAATCTCTGAAGTGGAAGACTCAGTACCTCAAATAAATATATCAGTCAAAGAAAATACTAAAACCAAAAAAGCCATATTACAAAATGTTCAGGAAAACTGGAACACCTTCAAAAGACCTAACTTGAGAATAATAGGAATAGAAGAAGGAGACAAATACCAGCTGAAAGGCACAGATAATGTTTTCAATAAAATCATAAAAGAAAACTTTCCTAACTTGAAGAAGAAAATGCATATAAAGATACAAGAAGATTACAGAACACCAAAGACATATGACCCCAAAATAAAGTCAGTGTGCCACATAATAATCAAGCCACAAAACATACAGAACAAAGAAAAAATTTTAAGAGCTGCAAAAGAAAAGGGACAACTTACCTATAAAGGCAGACCAAACAGAATAACACCTGACTATTCAATCAAAATGATGAAGGCTAGAAGGGCTTGGTCAGAAGTTATACAGATGGTAAAAGAGCATGGATGCCAAACTAGAATACTATACCCTGCAAAATTATCAATCACCATAGATGGATTAAACAAGATATTTCATCACCAAGTCAGATTGAAACATTATATATCTGCCAATCCAGCACTACAGAAAATAATAGAGGGAAAACACCAACCTAAGGACCCCAGATACACCCATGAAACCACAAATAATCAATAACTCCACAGAAGAATTCTCCAGAAAAAGGAAATACAAACAAGTTACCACCAAAAATGGCAGGAAATATCAATCAATGGTCACTAATATCCCTTGATATCAATGGACTCAACTCTCCTATAAAACGACACACACTAACAAGATGGATACAACAACAGAAGCCATCTTTCTGTTGCCTACAAGAAACACACTTCAACCGCAAGGATAGACACAGGCTTAGAGTAAAGGGTTGGGAAAAGATTTTCCAGTCAAATGGTTCTAAGAAACAAGCAGGGGTTGCAATCCTAATGCCTAACAAAGTAGACTTTAAGGTAAAAGCAATTAAAAGGGACTAAGATGGTCACTACTTATTCATCACAGGAAAAATTGGTCAAGAGGAGATTTCAATACTGAATATTTACGCCCCTAATATAAGGGCACCTACTTATGTAAAAGAAACACTGCTAAAGCTCAAATCCCATATCAATTCTTACACCCTAATAGTGGGAGGCTTCAATACCCCACTTTCATCATCTTTAGCCATCAGAGAAATGCAAATCAAAACAGCTTTGAAATACTATCTTATACCTGTTAGATTGGCTAAGATAAAAGACACAGAGGACAGCCTATGCTGGAGAGGATGCAGAGCAAGGGGAACACTCCTCCATTGTTGGTGGGAGTGTAAGCTTGTTCAGTCACTTTGGAATGCAGTATGGCGGTTTCTCAGAAAACTGAGAATCAATCTCCCCAAGGACTCAGCAATACCACTTCTGGGTGTATACCCTAAAGAAGCACAGTCACACTCCAAAGGCACAGTCACACTCAACTATGTTCTTAGCAGCGTTATTTATAATAGCAAGAACTTGGAAACAACCTAGATGTCCCTCAAGTGAACAATGGATTAACAAACTGTGGTACATCTAAAAAATGGAGTACTACTCAGAAGTAAGAAAAAATTATATCCTAAAATTTGCAGGCAAATGGATGGATTTGGAGAATATCTGCCTGAGCAAGGTATCACAAACTCAGAAAGATAAGCAGGGGATGTACTCACTCAATTGTGGACTCCAAACAAACAAACAAACAAAGAAGAAAAAAGCAAAGCATGCCTAAGCTGCAAACCACAACCACTGAACAGCTTGGGATCAGAAACACCCTAGACTGACACCTTGCATCCCACTCCTCCTAGAGGAATACCTAATCCCTCACTCTTGTGGGAGGGTGGAGAAAACTGGATCTGCCAGGAGTGGAGACTGAACTAAACAATATTGGGGAAGTGGGACCATGGGACTGCCTGCAGCCTGCCCAGGGAGGGAATGGGGATTTCTGGAGAAGAAAGAATTACCTGATGTGGTGGGAGGGGGTAGGTACCTTGAATAAGAATATACAAGGTTAGAAAGTGTGACTTTTTTGTTAATAATAATAATAATAATAATAATAAGAAGAAGAAGAAGAAGAAGAAGAAGAAAATCCAATTTCAAAATGAGCTAACATGGAGAAAACTCAAATGGCTGAGCAATAATTAAAGAAATGTTCAACATCCTCAGCCAGCAAAAAATGCAAAATAATACTTTGAGATTCCATCTTATACCAGGTATGAATGTCTAAGATCAATAACATGAGTGACAGCTCATGCGGGCTAGGATGTGAAATTAGGCAAACACTCATTCATTGCTAGGAAGATTGCAAAGTTTTTCAGACACTGTGAAATCATTATAATGGTTGCTCAAATGTTGAGAATCGCTCTACCTCAAGATCTAGCTACATTACTCCTGGTCTTATATCCAAAGTTAGGATCATCCCAACACAAGAACATTTGTTCAACTGTGTTTATGGCTTCTTTGTACACACTAGCCAAAAACTGGAAACCAACTTAGATATTCTTCACTATCAGAATGGATAGACAAATTATGATATATTTACACAAAAGAGTATTACTCAGATGCCAAGCAAAACAAAGCAAAATATGGCTCAATGAAATGTGCTGACAAAAAGTTTGAACTACAAGAAAATTTTTCTGAGTAAGATAACACAGACTCAGAAAGATAAATACAGTACATATTCACTTAAATGTGGATATTGGTCATTAAATAAATGATAAACAAGTTTTAATTTATATATACCAAAAAGGATAAATAAGAAAGGTAATGAGGGGGCATAGATATCTCTTGGAGGGGAAATAGAATAAATTTTATAGGTGGACTGAGGTCATAGAAAGAGATAGAGAAGGATCAGATGGAGAATATGAGGGAAATGGGGTTGAAGGAGAGAATGTGTGGAAAGACAACTAGAATTGAAGACAATTTGAGAGATGGCATGGAAACATGGTACAGTGGAAACTTTATTCAATATACGTGTGCCATCCTAATCAAGTGTCAAAACAATGTGGGAGGCAGTTCTGTATGGGTATCTTTTGTCATAAAACAAAGTTTCCAGTATTAGGATTAGGTCACATTTAATTGAGTTGTTTTTAATTTGATGTTGGTTATATTCTTGTGGTCAACTGTCTTTATCATGATTAGGTATTTCAATTGTCTCACAGCTTTCTCTAGAATTTTCAAAAGGGGCACTTGTCCTTGTCAAATGCTTTTCTGTGTCTGGTGAGATGATCATGTGGTTCTATCTTTCCATTTGTTTATGTAAAGATTACATTTATTAATTTCATATATTGAACCTTTCCTGTAGCTCTTGCATAAAGTCAACTTGATGATAGCCAAAGATTGTTTTCATGTGTTCAATTTGGTATACAAGCATTTTACTGAGTAATTTTGCAAGTAAGCTCATAAAACTGGTTTGTAATTCTCTGCCTTTGTTGGATCTTGGAATTAGGTGTCACTCCATAAAATGAGTTAGACAGTTTATCTTTTGTTTCAACTTTGTGCAATAATTGAACATTATTGGCCTTCTTTAGAACTCTAGTAAAATTCTTCACTTAAACTGTCTGGTCCTGGGATTTTTTTGTTTGTTTGTTTAGGGAGTTTTCATGAATTCTATTTTACTAGAGGCTAAATAAATTTCTTATCTGATTATGATTTAACTTTGGTAAGTGAAATCTATTGAGAAAATTATCCGTTTCTTTTAGATTTCCCAGTTTGGTCTTTGTCTGTTTTTTTTTTTTTTTTTAAAAAAAAACTTTACTTATTTATTTGCCTGGAACTGGAACTACAGACAGTTGTTAGCTGCCATGTGGGTGCTGGGAATCGAACCCGGGTCCTCTGGAAGAGCAGACGGTGCTCTTAACCGCTGAGCCATCTCTCCAGCCCCCCTTTGTCTGTTTTTTAAACCTGAACCTCATGATTCTCTGGATTTTTTAGGTGACTTGTAAAGTTGTCCTTTTCTTTCATTATTTGGTTAATTTGTATGATCTTTCTCTCTCCACCTTTTACTTAATTTGAATAAGAATTTGTCAATCGTATTTTCTTTCAAAGAAACACCACTTTGTTTCATTGACTCTTTGTTTCTATTTTAATTATTTCAGTTCTGAATTTGACACTGTTCTTGCTTTCTATTTCTTTTGGTTGTGATTTCTTCATTTGACTATAAAACTTTCAGTTTTGCTGTTAAGTTAGTAGAAGTTTCCCAGTTTTTGTTGTTGTTATTTATATAGGCAATTTATGATATAGACTTCTCTGATAGAATCACTTTCCCTGTGTCCTATAAGTTTGAGTATGTTGAATATTCACTTTTATTCCATTCTAGAAAATCTTTATTTATTTTTTTTTTATTTTTGTCTTCGCTTAGTTTTACTTAATTGAGAGTATTTCAATCTCTGAGTCTGTAAGATTTTTGTTCTTTCTGTTAAATTCAACTTTAATCCAGTACTCTGAAGGAATGCAGAGAATTTTTTCAATTTATATTTGACAGTTGAGACATGCTTTGTGAACATGTGGTCAGTTTAAGGAGAAATTCTATAGGTGCAGTAAGAAGATATATTCTTTTGTGTTTGTATAAAATATTCTGTAAATAACCATTAAGTCCTTTAAATAACATCTGTTGGCTCTGGCATTTCTCAGTTTAGGTTTGTCTGTATAACCTATTTATTGATGAGGGGAGGTCGTGCCATTCCCATTAACATAGCTTAAAGAACAATATGTGATTTAAACTGGAGTAGTGGTTTGTTTTGTTTTGTTTTGCAAAATTGGGTGCTCCCATGTTTGGGAATAAGTGTTAAGAATTAAAATATCTTATTGGTCCATTTTTCCTTTGATGAGTGTGTTGTGTTCTCTCTTTCTTCTGATTAGTTTTCGTTTGAAGTCTGTTTTGTTAGATATTAAAATGACTAAACCACTTTGATACTTAGAGCAATTTTCTTGGAATATCATTTTCCAACTCTTTGCCACAAAATGATGTCTATACTTGTTGAGGTGTCTATTTTTGGATGCAGTAGAAGAACAAATTTTGTTTTGCATACATTCTGTTAGTCTGTGTTTTTTAAAATTGAGAATTGACCATTGATATTGAGAGATGCCAATGACCAATTAATGTTGCTACCTTTTATTTTGTTGTTGCAGTTGTTGTTAGCACATTGGTGGTGATGATGCTGGTGGTGGTGGTGTATGTGTACCTCTTTTCTTTTGATAGATTTAAGTTATTAATTCCCTGTGTTTTGCAGGTATAGTTATTTTCCTTAGGTTGGGGGTTTCCTTCTATTTTGTTTTGGCTGGCTAAATTTGTAGATAAATATTATTTAAATCTGGCTTTATTGTGGGATGTATAATTTTCTCCAGCTCTGATAACAGAAAATATTGCTGGATATAGTAGTCTAGGCTGGTATCTATGGTCTGTTGGAGTCTGAAACATGAGTCTTTTTGTATGTTGTGAATATCACTGGTTAATAAAGAGACTGTTTTGACCTATGGCAAGACATGTTAGAAGCAGGTAGGAAATCCAGGCATAGATACAGGAAAAAAAGAGCAGAGTCAGAAGAGATGCAATTCAGCACCCCAAAAGCAATATATAAAGGAACCCAGGTAAGCCACAAATCATGTGGTGGTGGCACATATTAATAAAAAAAATAAGTTAAGTTAAATTTTAGGAGCTAACTGGCATTAAACGTAAGGCATAGGCCAAATACCACATAATTAATATAAGCCTCTGTGTGCTTTTGTAAAACCAACCAGGGCTAAATTATGTAAGACCAGGCAAGGCTACAAGTCTAAACTTTGGGGCTAGGCCAAAATAGACAGGTCAAAAGCTTACTACAATACTTCTTCCTTTCAGAGTCTCCATTGAATACTCTAAAACTTCTGACTTCATATATTGCTCAGTCTGTTTACTTTGCAGCTTTAAGTCTTCTTTCTTAGTCTGTACATTGTCACTGGCAGGTCTAAACCTCTGACCCAACGGGGTCAAATACCTCTTGTAAAAAATGACCTCCCTCTATAATGGCTCTTTTAAGGTATTTTTATTATGGTTCTGCCATGTTGCAATACATGGTGCCTACTGGGATAGGGTTGCTGGGCAATAATGGAGACATATTTCCTTAGCTGTTATTGTGGTTATATGCTGACCTCTATAAATCAGATATTGGAATAATTATAGATCTAGATACTTATTTCTGTTTTTCTGTTTTGCTTTGTTGTTTTCTGGGGTTCCTGTCTGTTGAAGAGGTTTTGGTGGGTATTTTATTCTTTGTTTTCCATTTTCTTTTGGGATTTTATGAAAGTGTGATTATTCTACATTGACTGTTAGAAAATTGTTTGTAAACTTGATAGATATGACTACTGAGGTTCCCAATAAAATGAGATTTGGTGTACTGGGAGTTGACACTTAGGTTTACACTAAGATTCTGAAGGATTTCAAGAGAGAGAGAAGAGCAGAATGTTCAACAAAGATCTGCTTATTTAGTGTCCTTGGAATTAGGATAGGTAATGGAGAAGAGTAATATCAAAAGGATTAAATATCAAGAAACAGAATGGAAAGAAAATATCTATAGGCAGCCTACTGTATTTTCTGGGAGGAATGGACTTTTGGATAGCAAGGGGTACTTGCTGGATTTGGGGGCTGGATTAAAGATACAAATGGGAGGAGGTACTTTAAGAAGAAAAGAGCTAATGGACACAGGGGATAGGAAAGGCTACTGCAAGTGTTCTGTTGTAGAGCTGGGTTTAGACTAGAGAACTGGATCTGGAGAAACAGAGGGAGAAATAAAGATCTGCATTTATCCTGCTTGGTTCTCTGGAAAAAGTTGAAAATGATACTTTCATTATTTGATAAATACCAACTCTATTTAAGTAGAAAAAGAACTACCAATTAGTCATATTTTCCATTTTATGACCGCAGCACTCTTCATCAAGAAAGTCATTAGATAAAATAATTAAGAATTGAAAACTGTTAAGACTGTTATCTATAATTGTGAACAATCATATGTGTGCTGGGATTTAAATACAGACTCTCTGCAAGAACAACAAGTGTCCCTAATTTCTAACTTCTCACTGAACCATCTTTCCAGCATGTGGAAATTATTTGTCATTTTGAGGTTAAAGATTATTAGTGCTGATTTTCTCAAGTTGCAATCATTTTAAAATTTAACTGGAAAGAAAATTTAAAAAAAAAGAGAATAGGTAAAATCTTATAAACAACTTGGTAGCTCATAAAGAATGTTATCAGAGGTTGATATAGAAAGTAATGAATCTTCAAAGTGACTTTTTTTTTACTTTTATTTAATTATTATTTTTAATTGTTTTTTGAAAATCAATATTAAACTTTATATAAAAAAGATTTTCACCAAAACTACAAGTGACAGTAGACTGATCTCTAAAATATAGAGATAACTCAAGAAATTAGAGCACAAAACCCTGAATAACCCAATCCAAAAATAGAGTTCAGAACTAAAAGGGGAATTTCATCAGAAGAATTACAAGTGGCTGAAGGACCCTTGAAAAAATGTTCTAAATCTTTAGCCATCAGAGAAATGCAAATCAAACAACTTTGAGATACCACCTCATACTTGTCCGAATGTCTAAAATTAAAAACACACAGTAATTGTTTTAAACAGAGACAGGGCAATGCAATAATTAAAGGAAATCACAGCATAAGCTCCAAATCTGTGAAAGTCTAACTTACAGACAAGTAGAGCCAGAGGCTCAGAAGTGAATAGAAAGTCTGAAAGTTCAGACTACTAGTATGAAGCAATTTGTGATAGCAAAGATAGAAAGCTGTTGTTACTATGAAACATTATTTACATATTGCTAAATGTGTTGTATAATTCAAAGCTATTTTGGTATAGACACTCCACACATATCTACACATGTTTAAATAGATACAAATATAAATCTTTTTGTTTTTAATAAAGAATACCGTTTTTAATACGGTATTCCATCAAGAATACCATATTACATCAGGAGGAGAAGGATAATAATATCTGAGACTACAACATTTTGTCCCCCTCCTCATAGAGATGTATTTTCCTCATCATCTATTTTCCTAGTGTCTTCACATTTGCTTTGCGAAATCCAAGCCTAGTCTAATCTATTTTATTGCTGAGAAATTTTTGGCATCTTTCTCAAGTTCTCAGAGCTGTTTTAGGCAAAAATGGGAAGTGGGACATCTCCAAGAGAAACTATGACCTTGCATATATAAATTTTCCTCCGGTAATACTCTTGACTTTTTCTATGACCTGAGACCAAATTTTCAACTTCTCAGTAGCTTAACTTAAAAGAAAGGAAAAAGAAAATCCAATTTGTTAATTATGTGATTGTATATATGGGAAAAGTATGTCTGTGTGTCTATGTGTGTGTGTGTGTTTGTCTGTTATGATTGCTAGTCTTATAGTACTAGAAATCACTTTTTCCTCTCTTAACTACCTTCATTATTGTTCCCATTTTAATCTGTTATGTTCTGACTGCAAATTAGATGAAAAATACAGACAAGAGTCAATTATCTAAGCAATTATCTCAGAATTTATTAGGTTTTAAAATTTTTATTATTTTACAATTTTATATGAATGCTTTGTTGCATATATGTATAAGCACCAATTGTGTACCTGGTTCCAACTGAGTTTGGATGCCACTATTGGATGCCCTAGAAATGGAGTTACTGATAATTTAAGGTCATAGACTAATGTCTGGACATCTTAAAAGAAAACTGTCATTAGAGGTTAAAGAAATTAATGTCACTAATTTTAGTGTGAAGGTCAAAAAAAAAATAAAGAAGCTGCTACATTTGGGGGGATTATCATATAATGCCTAAGAAGAAAAATATAAAAAAGAAATGGTAGAGTTGGCTCAAGACCGTGTAGTTATATCGACCAGGACAACTTGCAAGGGTTGGTTCTCATTTTCTATCATGTGTTCCCTGGTCATCTTTACCTGCTGAAGCACTCAGTGACCCATAAGTTATATATTCTCCATGAGGCTAATTAACTGAGCGATATGGCTGTGGCCTTAATCCCAAAATAGCCAATGTACAGTCTCAAGACCTTCCCTTAAATTTCTCTCAATGTTTGCTTCCCAGGGGACAGAAAACAAAATGAGTTGATAATGAAAAGAGAACAAACTCCTATTTGAAAACAAAAAATAATATAATTGAGTAGATACATAACACCGTCCAGGAAACAAATAGCTACTGTAAGAGAAAGATGAGAAATCTTTGGGATCACAATAAAATGTGAAGCTACTGTCCTAGAAAAAAATATAGAGAGTACTTTTTAACAATAAGCACTGAGCATAAATTTTTCATTACTTTTGAAAGCAGTAGAGATTTGTAGCAAATAAAGTCTATTGTGACAATTTTAGTATTTTTCAAATAAACAAAAACAGAAAAATTTTATTCATTTTGTAAAAAAGTGATAAAATTATTTGGTGAAAAATTAAATTTCAGACATGTCTAAAACATTATATCTGCATAACCAGTGGTCCATCAATAGACCACATTATTGTTTAGACACTGTATCCACTAAAGGTTGGTTACTTTCTAAGGTATTATTATAAAGGTGAATTTGCTTTCCTGTGCCTTACTTTAGATCTTCAAACTTTTCTTTATTGGGTGTTAAATTACATTATAATACAGAAAGTGTCAGAAACGCTTAAGAGAAGGTAAATCTGTATGCCTTTCATACATGAAACTTTCTTCACTCTTCCTTACACTATCGCTCTTAGCTATGATAGGCATGACACAGTGCTTCATTCCCACTCTATTCAGATGGGATTGCATTTGACCCTATTTTCTGACATTTGCTTTTTTGTTTCATTGTTTTCCTTAGTGCTCTCTGGTAACTTCCCTACTTACTTGCATACTTTCTGTCAATTTTTTTCATATTTGCTACATGTATATGAATATTCTTCAGAGCTATTGTTTTTTGAGATTTTTTTTAATACTTCCACAACAACATGGTATTTCTTTCTAGTTATGCCTTCTCTCAAGTGACAACCATTTCCTCCAAGTCTGTCTCAGTAAAATTCCACATTACCATTCTTGAGGACATTGGTACCTACCTTCATTCTAGAGATGATTCTCAATGCTTCATGTTTCTTGATTGACAGCTGATACCTAAGACTGGGAATTTAAAAATAATTGTAAGCTTCAAGCTGCTTATGTGGTATTTTGAAGGTGATATGACATTTATAAGGAAAAAATATTACTGTAAATACCTTGAGCATGACTCACCTGGTCCAGACTGCTGATAATAGTCACATTCTTCTAAACTGTATTTCAAATTTTTTGAAATTCAATAGAGTTACCTGGAGGATTAACACAAAAACAAAATAAATAATTAAATAAATAAATGGAATCCAAGTTTCACCCTTGAGAAGATAAATCTATTTTATGTGAACATGAATATTCTAAACACTAGTTTACTCTAGTACAAATACACAGTTCTGTGAGCTGTGATTGGGTGTTTAGGGACAGCAAGCAGGTTAGGGGAGCCAAGAACATAGAAAATAGCAGATAAAAATCAGCATGATTCAAGAGTGAAGTGATAGTGTACTTAACAGCCTCGTTCTCTAAGAATAGTGCTATTTTTATTCTAAAGATAGGAATGAAGGTGTAAGTAAAACTTGTACCTTACCTAAAGTCACATGACTTTATGCTGAAGAGCATCCTGGATTCTCCAATACCTAATTCACACTTCTTCCTCTTAAATAGCTATTATGTATAGTCTACAGTGGGAGAAAGGGGGCTACAATTTCTGTGTAGAGACAGAATTTTTCACCTCATCTCTGCTTTTCATGAAGTTTCCTGCCTTCTTAGTATTTAGTCTTTCTTATTTCAACTTATTTTATTACCATATTTTATACTTCCATATTAAAGAACATATGCCTCTATGTCTTTGGGAAGAGTACAGAGCATTTATGTGCTATTTGGAAAGGAAGGACAACTTGAACTGGAAATTTGCATGAATACACTTTGACCATTGTTGGACTTTGTGGTGGAGCCTAGGGCCTGAGTTCATAGAACCTCACTCTTTAGAGTATACAACTCACAAAGGGCTTCACAGTGTTCATCACTGCCAATTTAGAGTACAGATATATTTTAAGGTGAATAAACACATTTGACATGCTCCTTTGATTTAGAGCATCCTCATTTTTCTTCCTTGACATGTCATTTCCCTTTTGGGGAACTTAGGATTTTGTTGTTGTCATTGTTTGTTGTTTGTTTTGTCATTCATTATTTTAATGGATATTAGTAGAAAGCATAGGTAAGTTTTAAATCAAATAACTTATGTCAAACTGGAACTTGTGAGTCCTTTTTTTTTTTTTTTTTTTTTTTTTTTTTTTTTTTTTTTTTTTTTTTTTTTTTTTTTTTTTTTTTTTTTTTTTTTTTTTTTTTTTTTTTTTTTTTTTTTTTTTTTTTTTTTTTTTTTTTTTTTTTTTTTTTTTTTTTTTTTTTTTTTTTTTTTTTTTTTTTTTTTTTTTTTTTTTTTTTTTTTTTTTTTTTTTTT
>PVIH01016190.1:7560-20563 GCA_004025045.1 Sigmodon hispidus | reverse complement strand
AAAGCATATACTTTAGATTGGCTATATTTCCAAGCAAGTGTTAGAAATGATTGTATGTGTTTTACACTATTATACTTACAATTTGGAAGGAAGAATTATTTGTACCTGTGTACCAGGCAATTTTATTCTCTTCACTAGTTGTTAATTTGTTCATCCTATAAATATGTACATGTCTGGCTCTATACCTAAATTTAAATAACCAGGTTTGTTTTAAAAGGTCACATGGCTATGCCTAAGGAGCTGTTTGTAATAATAGGAAAAGAGTGAGGATTACTGACATTTAGGGGTATAGGTCTGAAATATTGCTGAACAGTCAGTCCACAGACCATAGTAGGCCCTACACTAAAGGATTATCTAGCTAAAATATCAGTAGCATCAAGGTTGATGCTCCACAATATATTCTTCCGAAAATGATGCTAGACTTAAATTACAGTGTAGATTTTCAGCATTGACAGTGCTTCAAACCTCTACTGTTTGCTCTCAGATCCGTTGATTGTTTTCTGAAGAGGTGAACTTAGGTTTCTTCACTATTAGCCTGCTACTTTATAGACTGTTTTGGCCTACAGAAGATACTTGGTTTATTTTCTATTGGTTTCTGTGTGTAGAGTAGACTAGAACCCCATGCTTCTTTATTTAGAGTCCTGCTACAGCAGGCAAAATGAGTTAGTGAGAACTGGTAGAGAAGTAACTGTATTTTAAGCTCTTCTATTCACAGACAAAGGAGGACATCTTTTGCTCCCATAGAGCAAGCTCAGTCTTCAGAGGTTATGGATGCCTGTGCTATTTTGTATCAATTAAAGAATTGGATTCATTATGCCAAAAACTTAAAATAGTCCCTAGAAATGAAGGATTCTAAAGTTGCTCTGCTTCCTGAAGAATATCTCTTAGGAAAAAGTTTATTTAGGAAAAAAAATCTTATCACTTTCTAGAATCATAAGTTATTTATCTTGTGGGGAAAGTGTTACACTAGAGACTATATACTGTAACAGAAATTACCTGCCACAGTGATGTCTACCTGCCTTCCATGATAATGGATAATTCATAGCTAAGTTAACAAAAAAACAATTGGAATCATGTTTAAGTAGAGTTAGAAGTCATATTTCTGCATTATCCTTATATTTAGTGATAGGAAAATTGTTTTATATTTTACATGTAAAATGAGATGGTAATTTTATTTCTGACTATGAGGTCCTTATAGTCTTCAATAACCATCTTTCCCCCTCACCCATTTTACTTTGGTTACAAAGAATTCTAGGAAATCCTGAGTGTTTCCTGAAGAGATCTTGAGGTTCTGAGGAATCCTTAGAAGATTTTTTGTCTCTTCTCTCTCTTTAGAGTTTCTCTGTCTCTCTCTGTCTCTCTCTCTCTGTGTGCAGGTGTGTGTGCATGTGTGTGAAGCAATGCATCTACATAAGCTCTCATTCATATAAGATCATATAAAATAATAAAAGGGTAAATGAAGAAACAAAAGCTAACTCTTAAGAATCTATAATTTTGTTCATGTTTCCTCATTTCTCCCAGATTTCAAACTGATGCTTAATACATTGGCCATTTTTTGCAATACTCTAGCAATTTTCAAAATAATGTAGTCACTTTTTAAAAGAAACTTTAATGAAATATTCCCATAATTAGCTCATTTACATATTGTTTTATTTTCTAACATAACTATGTAAATGAACATGGAAATACCTTTTACAATCATGCAAATTTTTATTTTTTCCTCTGAATATATTAGTAACATATTGAATTTATTGCATATTACGATATAGTCAGATATAGCCCACTTTCTCCCCATGAAGTAGATATTTAAAACAAAAAATAGGTAGTGAGACAAAGACTATTATTTTCTAGAAGCATAACTAGAGATCTGCCAGGCCATTTAGTAAATAAGAAAACAGACAGATATACATTGTGATTCAGGTTTAAAATTATTTAATTAATTAGTAATTTAAAAATGTAAATAATCCTAAAAAATAAATTGATTGTGGGAACCTTACTTTTTTATAACTCAAGTGATTCTTTTTGTAAAATCCTTAAATATTTTAATGAGCATGAAGAAATTTCTCATATGTACTTACTGTATATTTCAATAATTATCATTGAAACTTTAGATAAAATGTTATTTCAAGATTTCTTTTTAATTAATTATTATATGCATTCATGCTTGCATAGTGAGATATCTTATTTTACCTTATCTGAATAGCCCCTTTTTCATGTCCTGTCTAAGGTGACAGCAATACCATTTATCTTAAAAATTATTATTCCAAAAAAATATTGTTCCTACAATTTTACAAATGAAAGAATGTTGCAAGTGGCTTATATGTCTGGTAGAACTCATATCAATTTTTTCTCTCTTTTACAAATATTTTTATTTATTATTCGATGATTTTATATCATGCACCCCATCAAACTCAGTTGTCAGTACTCTCAGTTTAATACCCACTCTTACAACCTCTCCATTTACAAACAAGTCCATTAATGCTGCTCATTTACTTACTAGAACATAATTAAACTCTATGTGGCCAGCACTTAAAGAAAATGAGTTGTTCCTCACCCAAATCCCTGCCAGAGGCCATGAATGCAAAAGTCATTTAGCTGTGTTCTAACCTTGAGCTCTTGTATACAATGACATCTTTTTTATCTTTTTTTTTTTTTAAGTCCACAATTGAATGAGCACATCCCCTGCTTATCTTTCTGGTTTTCAGATACCTCACTCAGGAGGATATTCTCCATACCATCCATTTGCCTCTGAATTTTAGGATATCTTTTTTTTTTTTTTTTACTGCTGAGTAGTACTCCATTGTGTAGATGTACCACAGTTTGTTAATCCATTCTTCAGTTGAGGGGCATCTAGGTAATTTTCAGGTTCTGGCAATTATGAATAATGCTGAATAAATATAGTTGAGCTAATGCTTTTGGGCTGCAAATGTGCATCTTCATGATATATGCCCAATAGTGATAATGCTGGATCTTGGAGGATATTGATTTCCAGTTTTCTGAGAAACCACCATACTGCATTCCAGAGCAGCTGAACAAGTTTACACTCCCACCAACAATGGAGGAGTATTTCACTTGTTCACCATCCTCTTCAGCATAGGTTGCCATCTGTTATTAATCTTAGCCATTCTGACAGGTATAAGGTGGTGGTATCTCAAAGTTGTTTTGATTTTTATTTCTCTGATGTTTAAAGTTGTTGAGTACTTTTTCAAGTGTCTTTCAGCCATTTTAATACTTCTGCTTAGAATTTCCTTTTTAATTCTGAACCACATTTTTAGTTGGGTTATTGAGGGCTTTAGGTTCTAGTTTCTTGAGTTCTCTCTATATATTAGAGATCAATCTTCAGTCACTTATCCCATTTTTGAAAATCTTTTCCCATTCTGTATGTTGTTGTTTTGTCTTATTGACTGTGTCCTTGGTTCTATAGAATAAATCTCAGTTTCATGAGGTCTCACATACTGATTGTTATTCTTAGTGTCTTTGCTACTGGTGTTATATTTAGGAAGTGGTCACCTGTGCCAGGGCACCTTTTTTTTCTATCAAGATCAGAGTGTCAAAATTTATGTTGAGGTCTTTGATCTACTTTGATTTGAGTTTAGTTCAGCGTGATAGGTTTGGATCTATTTGGAATTTTCTATACTCTACCATCCAGTTATGCCAACATCATTTGCTGAAGATGTTATCTTGTTTCCATTAAATATTTTGGGCCACTTTGTCAAAAATCAGGTTTTTATAAGTGTGGGGGTAAAAGTCAGGGTCTTTAATTCTATTCCATTTACCCACAAGTCTATTTTTATTCCAGTATCAGTACCAGGCATGATAAAAGTCTGGGATGGTGATGTCTATGAAGATTCTTTTGTTGAGCAGTATTTTTTTGGCAATCCTGGCTTGCCTGTTATTCCAAATGAACTTGAGTATTCTTCTTTAAAGGTCTTTTAAAAATTGTGTTGGGATTTTGATGGGAATTATATTGAATCTGTAGATTGCTTTTTGTAAGATCGCCGTTTTTACTATGTTGATCCTACCTATTCAGGAACATGGGAGATCTTTCCTTTTTCTGATATCCTCTTCTATTTCTTTCTTCAGTCATATAAGTTTTTTGTCAAGGAAACATGTTACTTCCTTGGTTATAGTTACACAGTGGTATTTAATGGTATTAGCAGTTATTATAAAAGGTGAGGTTTTCCTCATTTATTTTTCAGCCTTTTTGTCTTTAGTGTATGAGATGGCTACTGATTTTTTGGAATTAATATTGTATGCTGCTACATTGCTTCAGGTGTTTATCAGCTGCAGAATTTCCCTGATAGAACTTAGTTGGTCACTTATGTATATATCATATCATCTACAAGTAGAGACAGTCTCACTTCTTTTCCAATTTGCATCCTCTTAATCTCCATTCGTTCCCTTATTGCTTTTGCTATAACTTTCTAAACCATATTGAAAAGATAAGGGAGGAGTCCCAGTGCACTCTGTAGCAGACACAGATAAAGTCTGCCTGTCAAGTTCCCCCAGCTGCTGCTGAGGGAATTTGCATGGCTACACACATACACCTCCAACTGAGCAAACAGATAATGACTGGGGTCCCTGAAGGACAGACTCAGACCCCGCCCAGAAGTGACAGGAGGCTCACAAGCCCGAGTGCCACAACTGAACAGGAGACACCTAATTGTGAACCACTGAAGCCATGGGCAATCGTCAGTGCAAAAACTTACATAATAATACAAAGAACAACAAGGTAACTCCAGAAGAAAGTGGCGATCTTACAAATACAAGACCTAAACTGAGCAATGAAGAGGAAACAGAAGGAAGCAACACCAAAAATTCCTTTTCGATGATCATCGAAGTTCTCAAAGAAGATATGAAAAATAGCCTTAAAGAAATAGAAGAAAATACAAACAAAAAATTGGAAGAGATGAACAAATCTATAAAAGAAAATCAAAAAAAAGTAAAACAATAAATGAAAGAAACATGCCAGGAAATAAAAACTGAAATAGAAGCAATAAAAAAGGCACAAAATGAGGCAAAGATGGAAATAGTAAACCTGAAGAAAAAAGCTGGAACCACATATACAAGCATAACCAACAGAGTTCAAGAGATGAAAGATAGAATCTCTGAAGTTGAAGACTCAGTAGCTCAAATAGCTCAAAATCAGTCAAAGAAAATAGTAACACTAAAAAAGCCATAACTCAAAATGTTCAGGAAATCTGGGACACCATGAAAAGACTTAATTTGAGAATAATAGGAATAAAAGAAGGAGAAGAATACCAGCTCAAAGGCACAGATAATGTTTTCAATAAAATCATAGAAGAAAACTTCCCTAACTTGAAGAAGGAAATGCCTGTACAGATACAAGAAGCTTACAGTACACCAAATAGATATGACACCCCATAAAGTCAGTGTGCCACATTATAATCAAGCTACAAAACATACAGAACAAAGAAAAAATTTTAAGTGCTGCAAAAGAAAAGGGCCAACTCACATATAAAGGCAAACCCATCAGAATAACGCCTGACTATTCAATGGAAATGATGAAAGCTAGAAGGGCTTGGTCAGAAGTTATACAAATGCTAGAAGATCATGGCTGCCAAACTAGAATACTATACCCTGCAAAATTATCAATCACCATAGATGGAGTAAACAAGGTATTTCAGGACAAAGTCAGACTGAAAGAATATCTATCTACCAATCCAGCACTACAGAGAGTATTAGACGGAAAACTCCAACCTAAGGACCACAGACACACCCATGAAACCACAAACAATCAATAACCCCACAGAAGAATTCTCCAGAAAAAGGAAATACAAACAAGTTACCACCAAAAATGGCAGGAAATATCAATCAATGGTCACTAATATCCCTTGATATCAATGGACTCAACTCTCCTATAAAATGACAAACACTAACAAGATGGATACAACAACAGAAGCCATCCTTCTGTTGCTTACAAGAAACACACCTCAACTGCAAAGACAGACACAGTCTTAGAATAAAGGATTGGGAAAAGATTTTCCAGTCAAATGGTCCTAAGAAAAAAGTAGGGGTTGCGAACCTAATATCTAACAAAGTAGACTTTAAGCTAAAAGCAATTAAAAGGGACCAAGATGGTCACTACTGAGTACTACTCAGCAGTAAGAAAAAAATGATATCACCATTTGACTGGAAAATCTTTTCCCAACCCTTTACCTCTAAGCCTGTGTCTGTCTTTGTGGTTGAGGTGTGTTTCTTGTAGGCAACAGAAGGATGGCTTCTGTTGTTGTATCCATCTTGTTAGTGTGTGTCGTTTTATAGGAAAGTTGAGTCCATTGATATCAAGGGATATTAGTGACCACTGATTGATATTTCCTGCCATTTTTTGGAGGTAATTTGTTTGTATTTCCTTTGTCTGGAGTATTCTTTTGTGGCTTTGTTGATTTTTTGTGGTTTCATGGGTGTATCTGGGATCCTTAGGTTGGAGTTTTCCCTCTAATATTCTCTGTAGTGCTGGATTGGCAGATAGATATTGTTTCAGTCTGACTTTATCGTGAAATATCTTGTTTACCCCATCTATGATGATTGATAATTTTGCAGTATATAGTATTCTAGTTTGGCAGCCATGCTTGTTTTCATCGTTTCCATTGAATAATCAGGTGTTATACTGATGGGTCTGCCTTTATATGTAAGTTGGCCCTTTTCTTTAGCAGCTCTTAAAATTTTTTCTTTGTTCTGTATGTTTTGTGGCTTGATTATAATGTGGTGTGTTGACCCTTTTGGGGGGGTCATATCTACTTGGTGTTCTGTAAGCTTCTTGTATCTTTATAGACAGTTCCTACTTCAGGTTAGAGAAGTTTTCTTCAGTGATATTATTGAAAACATTAACTGTGCCTTTGAGCTGGTATTCTTCTTCTTATATTCCTATTATTGTCAAGTTAGGTCTTTTCATGGTGTCCCAGATTTTTGGAACATTTTGAGTTATGGCTTTTTGGTTTTAGCATTTTCTTTGACTGTCATATCTATTTGAGCTACTGAGTCTTCCACTTCAGAGATTCTATCTTCCATCTCTTGAACTCTGTTGGTTATGCTTGTATCTGTGGTTCCAGCTTTTTTCTTCAGGTTTACTATTTCCATCTTTGCCTCATTTTGTGCCTTTTTTATTGCTTCTATTTCAGTTTTTAGTTCCTGGCATGTTTCTTTCATTTTTTGGTTTACTTTTTCTTGGTTTTCTTTTATGGATTTGTTCATCTCTTCTAAATTTTTGTTTTTATTTTCTTCTATTTCTTTAAGGATATTTTTCATATCTTCTTTGAGAGCTTCAATGATCATCATAAAGAAATCTTTATTTTTGCTTCCTTCTGTTTCTTCTTCATTGCTCAGTTCAGGTCTTGTAGTTGTAGGACTGCCACTTTCTTCTGGAGCTACATTGTTGTCCTTTACATTGTTATGTATATTTTTGCATTGGTGTCTGCTCATGGCTTCAGTGGTTCACAATTAGGTGTCTCCTATTCAGTTGTGGCACGTGGGCTTGTGTGTCTCCTGTCACCTCTGAATAAAAGGTCTGCTCAATCTCTACCTCTGCTTGGGCAGGGGACTAACTTTCAAGTCTTCAGTCCTTCTCTGTTTGATCTTTTGGATGCCAGTGGCCATGCATATTCCCTCAGCAGCAGCTGGAGGGACATTGACAGTCAAAGTTTATATCTGTCTGCTACAGAGTGTGTGGGGACAAGCTCCACAGTTATCTGCTGGTCCAGGAATTGGAATCAGACATGAACACAATTATCCCTGGCAGGGATTCAGGCGCTGGGGCCTGCTTAACCCACTTCACCTTTGGGCAGAATCTTGTCTTTTTTATTTCTACTTCTGTTATTTGAATACTCTTTGTCTGTCTATTGGTTAGTTTGGATAAGGGTTGTCTATCTTGTTGACTTCCTCAAGGAACTTTTTGATTCATTGATTTATTGGTGTTGTTCTCTTTGTTTCTATTATACTGATTTCAGCCCTAAGTTTGATTATTTCTTGTCATCTACGCCTTTTAGGTGAGTTTGCTCTTAATTGATCTAGAGCCTTCAACTGAGGTGTTAGGTCTGTTGTGTGAGCTTTCTCTTTGTTATATATATATATATATATATATATATATATATATATATATATATATATATATCAGCATCTAGTGCTATGAATTTTCATCTTAACATTGTTTTCATTGTGCCCCATAATTTTGTGTGTTTTGTGGATTCATCTTCATTAAAGTCTAGAAATTCTTTAATTTCCTTCTTAACTTCTTTCCTGACCCAGAGGAGGTTCAATGTAGAGATGTTCAGTTTCCATGAGTTTGTAAGCTTTCTGTGATTTCTGTTGTTTTTGAATTCTAATGTTGGTCATGGGGGTCTGATATGATTCAAGGGATTATTTCTTTATTTTGTAACTACTGATATTGACCAAGTATGTGATCAATTTTAGAGAAAGTTCTATGGGGTGCTTTGAAATATGTTTTGTGTTCAGATGAAAGCTTCTATAAATATCTATTAAGTTCCATTGCATCATAACTTCTATTAGACTCTCATTTCTTGGTTGAGTCTTTGTCTGGTTTACCTATCCAGAGGTGAAAGTCGGGGTACTTAAGTCTCTCACAATTAAAATGTGATATTTGATGTGGGGTTTAACTTTAGTAATGTTTCTTTTACATACAAAGATCCCTCTTATTAAGAACATAAATATTCAGGATTGAGATTATATCTTGAACATTTTTTTCCCTGAGACAAATAAATAATGTTTGTTCTGGTCTCTTTTGATTGATTTTAGTTTGAAGTCTACTTTGTTGAATATTAGGATAGCTACACCAGCTTGTTTATTTGGGCCATTTGATTGAAAAGTCTTTTTGCCCACCCTTTATTCTAAAGATCTATTTGTCTTTGAATTTGAGTGTGTTTTTTGTATGCAGCAGAAGGTTCACTTTTATTTTTGTAGCCATCATGTTAGGTGAGTCTTCTTATAGGTACATTAAGTCCATTGATGTTAAGGGATATTAATGACTACTGACTGTTACTTCCTATTATTTTTGGTGATAGTTTGGGTGTATTTCCTCTCTTAGGGTTTTTCTTTTGTAAATTATTTGTGGTTTCATGGGTGTGTCTGGGTTCCTTAGGTTGAAGTTTTACTCTCAATACTTTTCTGTAGTGCTGGATTTGTGGATAGGTATTGTTTCAACTTGTCTTTGTCATGAAATATCTTGCTTATTCAACCTGTGGTGATTAATAGTTTTGCTTGCTATAGTAGTCTTTTTTGGCAGCCATGCTCTTTTTTTAATTATGAATAAAGTCAAATTTTCTATCTATGTATATTCTTGTTCAAGATCCCTTCCCACTCCCACTCCCTCCAGTCATTCTCTCTTCTCCACATCTCTCCATCTCCTACCCAGAAAGGGCAGGAGGTCCCAATGTCCCAATATTGCTCAGTTCAGCATCCACTCCTGGCAGATCCTGATTCCTCACCCCAACATCAAAGCTGAGTCAGGTTGTCTTCTAGAGGGAGTGGGATTCTAGAGGGGTCCCAGTCCAGTGTGTTTCAGATCCCAAGCTCTTCAGTGGTTGTAGTCTGCAGCTTGGACATGCTTTGCATTTTGCTTTTTTGTATAAAGACCCGCTAATAGTGAATACATACCCTGCTTATCTTTCTGGGATTGAGATACCTTGCTCAGGAGGATGTTCTCCAAATCCATCCATTTGCCTGCAAATTTTAGGATATCATTTTTTTTCTTATTGCTGAGTAGTACTCCATTGTAAAGATGTACCACAGTTTGTTAATCCATTCTTCAGTTGAGGGACATCTAAGTTGTTTCCAGGTTCTTGCTATTATGAATAATTTTGCTATGAACATAGTTGAACTAATGCCTTTTGAGAAAATGTGACTTTTTAGGGTATACACCCAGAAGTGGTATTGCTGCATCATTGGGGAGATTGATTCTCAGTTTTCTAAGAAACCACTATTCTGTTTCCACACTGGCAGAACAAACTTCTACTCCCACCATTAATGGAGAAGTGTTTTCCTTACTCAGCATCCTCTCCAGCATAGGCTGTCTTCTGTGTCTTTTACCTTAGCCAATCTGACAGGTGTAAGGTGGTATCTCAAAGGTGTTTTGATTTGCATTTCTCTGCTGACTAAAAAGCTGAGCACTTTTTCGAGTGCCTTTCAGCCATTTGTAAGTCTGCTGAGAATTCCTTTTTTTGTTCTGAACCCTATTTTTGATTGGGTTATTCAAGGTTTTGGGCTCTAGTTTCTTGAGCTCTCTATGTATTTTTGAGATCAATCCTCTGTCACTTGTAGGGTTGGTGAAAATCTTTTCCCATTCTGTAGGCTACTATTTAGTCCTATTGAAAGTATCCTTGGTGTTACAGAAGCTTCTCAGTTTCAGGAGGTCCCACTTATTGATTGTTGTTCTTAGTGTCTGTGCCACTGCTGTTATATTTAGAAAGTGGTCACCTGTGCCAATTTTTGGAGGGTATTTCTATCCCTTTTCTATCAAGATCAGAGTGTTAAGGTTTATTTTGAAGTCTTTGACAAAACTGGATTTGAGTTTTGTGCAGGGTGACAGGTTTTGATCTATTTGGATTATTCTACACACTACCAAGCAGCTATGCCTACACCATTTGTTAAAGATACTAATTTTTTTCCATTGAATAGCTTGGGTCTCTTTGTTGAAGATCATAGTTTTTCACATTAATGCCTGGATCCTCAATTCGATTCCAATAATCCACAAGTCTGTTTTTATGCCAGTACCATGCCGTTTTCATTGCTGTACCTCTATAGTATAACTTGAAGTTGGGGAGGGTGATGCCTCCTGAGGTTATTTTGTTGCGCATAATTGTTTTTGCAATCCTTGCTTTCCTGTTATTCCAAATGAAGCTGAGTATTGTTCTTTCAAGTTCTGTAAAATATTGTGTTTGGGATTTTGATGGACAATGCACTGAATCTGTAGATTGCTTTTGTTAGAATAACCATTTTTAGTATGTTGATCACACCTATTCAGGAACATGGGACAGCTTTCCATTTTCTGATATCCTCTTCAATTTCTTTCTCTAGTGATTTAAAATTTTTGTCAAATAGATCTGTTCCTTCTTTGGTTATAGTTACTCCAAGGTGTTTAATACTATTTGTAGCTAATATGAAGGGTAATGTTTCCCTTATTTTTTTTCAGCTCTTCTATCTTTAGTGTATAGAAGGTCTACTGATTTCTTTCTGTTAATATTGTATCCTTCTACATTGCTGAAGGTGTTTATCAGCTGTAGAAGTTCGCTGGTAAAATTTTATGGGCCACATATATACAATCATATCATCTGCAAATAGAGATAGTTTCACTTCTTGTCTAGTTCCTGATTTTAGTGGGATTGCTTTCAGTTTTTCTCCATTAAGTTTGATAGTGGTTGTTGGCTTTTTTTAAATCGCCTTTATTATATTAGATATTTTCCCTGTACTCTTGATCTCTCCAGGGCTTTTATCACAAAGGAGTGTTAGATATTGTCAAAGGCTTTTTCAGCATCTAAGGATATGGTCATTTTTTTTTCCTTTAGCTTGTTTATATGATGGATGATGTCAATGCCTTTTCATATGTTGAATCATCCCTGCATTTATGAGATGAATAGTATCTGGTAATGTAGATGATATTTTTTGTATATTGTTGATATGGTTTGCCAGAATTTTGTTGAGAATTTTAGCATCAAAATCCATGAGGGAAATTGGTCTGTAATTCTCCTTCTTTGTTATGTCATTGAGTGGCTTATGTATTAGGGTGATTGTGGCCTCATAAAAGAATTTGTCAATATTCCTTCAGTTTCTATGTGGGAAATAGTTTGAGGAGTAATGGTAGTAATTCTTCTATGAATATCGGGTAGAATTCTGTACTGAAACCATCTGGACCTGGGAATTTTTTACTTGGGAGGCTTTTAATGACAGCTTCAATTTCCTTTAGGCTTATAGGTCTGTTTAGGTAATTAATCTGGTGTTCATTTAAATTTGGTAAATGGTACCTGTCCAAAGAAGCAGTCTATTTCTTCTAGGTTTTCCATTTTTGTGGAATATATGTTTTCAAATTATGACCTGATAATTCTCTTGGATTTCTTGGGAGTCTGTTGTGATGACCCCCTTTTCAATTCTGATTTTGTTGATATGGATACTCTCTCTCTGCTTTTTTATTAGTTTGTATAAGGGTTTTTCTACCTTGTTGACTTTCTCAAAGACCAACTCCTTGATTCATTGATTCTTTGTATTGTTC
Source organism: Sigmodon hispidus (assembly GCA_004025045.1). Classification (NCBI taxonomy): domain Eukaryota; kingdom Metazoa; phylum Chordata; class Mammalia; order Rodentia; family Cricetidae; genus Sigmodon; species Sigmodon hispidus. The sequence continues at coordinate 8,325 of PVIH01016190.1, read as the reverse complement.
TTTTTGTTTCAGTTGTGCTGGTTTCAGCTCTAGTTTTGGTTATTTCCTGCCTTCTACTCGTTCTAAGTGAGATTGCTTCTAATTGTTCTAAGATTTTCAGCTGTGCTGTTGGTTCTCCAGTGTGGGATTTCTATAGGCTTTTTATACAGGCATCTTGTGGTATGAATTTTCCTCTTAAGACTGCTTTCATTATGTTCCACAAGTTTGGGTACATTGTTGATTAATTTTCATTAAATTCTAGAAAGACTTTGATTTCTTTCTTAACTTCTTTCATGACCCAGAGTTGGTTCAGCTGAGAAATGTTTAATTTCCATGAGTTGGTACACTTTCTGTGATTTTTGATGTTGTTAAACTCTAACTTTTGGCCCTGGTGATCTGATATGATACATGAGATTATTTCCAATTTTTGTATCTATTCATATTTGCTTTATGACCAATTATGTGGTCAATTTTACACAAAGTTTCATGAGGAGCTGAGAAATATGTATATTCCTTTGCATTTGGGTGTAAGTTTCTGTAAATATCTATAAAATCCATTTACATCTAATGTTATGCAAATGGATTTTATAGTTATTTATATTAGACTCCTTATTTCTCTGTTGAGTCCCTGTCTGGTTGGCCTATTCAGGGGTGAAAGTGGGGTGTTGAAGTCTCCTACTATTAGTGTGTGTTAATTTATGTGGGAGCTGAGCTTTAGCAGTGTTTTTTTGTTTTTTTTTTTTTTTTTTTTTTTTTTTTTTTTTTTTTTTTTTTTTTTTTTTTTTT
>PVIH01016189.1:0-46594 GCA_004025045.1 Sigmodon hispidus | reverse complement strand
AAGGATATATAGGGAAAGCTGAACACAAAGAAAATATATGTGTAGCAATCTTATTTGTATTTCTACCCTTGATAAGCCATGCTTATGATTCTTATCCTCTGTATAGTTATTGTTAACTCTTCTGCATTTTAAATTCTTTTTACTGTTTTTTTTTGATAAATACAAAATAAAGAAAAAAAAAGAAAAAAAAAAGAAAAGGGCCAACTTACCTATGAAGGCAGACTCATCAGAATATGTCCAAAATATTCAATAGAAACTTAGAGGAAATGGACAGCTTTTTGGACAGGTACCATTTACCAAAATTAAATTAAGATCATATTAAAGGCCTAAACATACCTATTAACCCTCTAAGAAATTGAAGCTGTCATTAAAAGCCTCCCAAGTAAAAAAGGCCCAGATCCAGATTGTTTCAGTGCAGAATTCTACCAGACATTCAAAGAAGAACTAATACCAATAATCTTCAAACTGTTCCATACAGTAGAAATTGAAGGAATATTGCTAAACTCTTTTTATGAGGCCACAATAACTCTAATACCATATCCACTCAAAGACACAATAAAGAAAGAAAATTGCAGACCAATTTCCCTCATGAATATCAATGCAAAAATTCTCAACAAAATTCTGGCAAACCGAATACAACAATATTTAAAAAAAATCATCCACCACAATTAAGTAGGCTTCATCCCAGAAATGCAGGGATGGCTCAACATATGAAAAATTGTAATGTCATTCATCATATAAACAAACTGAAGAAAAAAACACATGGATCATATCCTTAGATGCTGAAAAAGCCTTTGACAAAATCTAACAATCCTTTATGATGAAAGTCCTAGTGAGATCAGGAACACAGGGAAAATATCTAAATATAATAAGGGCGATTTACAAGAAGCCGACAGTCAACATCAAACTAAATGGAGAAACAATCAAAGCAATCCCACTAAAATTAAGAACTAGACAAGGCTGTCCTCACTCCTTTTATCTATTCAATATAGTTCTCAAAGTTTTAGCTAAAGCAAAAAGAGAATGAAAGGAGATTAAGAAGATACAAATTGGAAAAGAAGAAATGAAACTATCTCTATTTGCAGATGATATGATTGTATACATACATGTATACATAAAATTCTACCAGGGAACTTCTACAGCTGGTAAACACCTTCAGCAATATAGCAGGATACAAGATTAACTCAAAGAAATCAGTAGCCCTCTTAAACCCTAAAGATAAAATGGCTGAAAATAAAATAAGGGAAACATCACCTTTTATAATAGCTGCAAAGAGCATTAATAGCATAATGCTCTTCCTCAGATGACCTGTTTCTAATTAGCTGATACTAGAAGTTACCTTCCCTATTAACTGAGTCTCCGTTTACCTAAAGAGTTTTACCACTCAATGTTTGGGTATGCCCCATATAAATTCTAACTTTACAATTTAGAGGAAGATGTAATTGGAAACTATAAAGGAATGGAGAAGACAGAGAGTATACTACATCTCAAATATTCTCTTCACCTGGCTTATCTCATATCACACTACACTAGTCGATGATGTCCTATCCAGTGTACTCTCAAATATTGTCAATTATACTCTTGCAATTTTCCTTCTATTTTTGCTTCCCTTGCCAATATAAATTATTCTTTTCAAGTCATTCTCTGGACTTCAAAGTGCTGTCTTGGTTTCTTTCTGATTGGAAAGTATGAGGCATAGTGTATTAATTATCCAGTATTGCATGTTGATCTCAGTGGGTCCTCTTGCTTCATTGTTTCCTCTCTCCTGTGCAATATGTCAAAACAAAATGCTGCTTGTTTTCAAGGAAGTCAGCTTTCTAACGTTCTTGCATTTGTTTTTAAATCAAACATAGCTTAGATTGAAATCTATACTATATCAGAGCATCTCTGTGCAACAATGGGCCATCTAAAATATGTGTGGTGAGTTGAATGAGAAATGTCCCCTATGGGCCATCTGAAAACATGTGTGATGGTTTGAATCAGAAATGTGGCCCATACTGCTGGTGATACTTCTACTATTTTGAAAGGACTTAGAAGCTAGAGCCTTGCTGATAGAAGTGGGGCACTAGAGATAAGCCTTGGGGCTTTAAGAGTTCAACCCTACATTTTGTTGACTCTCAGCTTCCTGAATGCAGATGTAGTGTGTCCAAACAACCTCACTCCTATCTTCCCTACCATGATGGACTGTATTACCTCAAACCATAAGCCAGAACAAACACTTCATTCCTTAAACAGCATCTTTTCTAGTATTTTGTAACTGCAATAAGAAAAGAGACTAATACAATAAAGTCATGTTTAAAAGAAAATACAGCTACAAATGAGCTGAAGTATAAATTGTTCAATATATTTTCATGTGTCCTAAAAAGAAATTTAAAGTTTACTAGTCTTTTTCCCCTGGATATGATTTACAAAGCTGTTACTGTACAAATGTTTCCAAGGCCACATGCTCATATGGGGATCCTGGATAAATTAATTCAAGATAAATCAAAGATTTGCACTAATATGTAGGCAGTAGAGTCTTTACGATAAAGGCACTGGCAACCCTCAGACTGAAGGGGTCAGCAAAGGAAGCAGTTGTAAGGACCAGAGAAAAAAAGGGCATATGGCATGCCCATGTAGTCTTTACTCAGGAGCAAGGAGCATTATTTGAGCCCAGATATTCAAGGCCAAGTTGGTTGTGATGGTTAATATAAACTGACAACATGATGCAATCTGAAATCACCTGGGAGATGGGCCCCAGAACATGTCTGTGGGAAATTATCTGCTTGTGGCTAAATGTTATGGGAAGACCCAGCCATTCTGAGTGTGACCATTCACTAGGATAGAATACTAGACTGTTTAGAAAGGAGAAAGTAAGATGAGCACAAGAAGTCACTGCTCTGTATCGTGGTTTGAAAGAATATGGCCCCCAAAAGGAGCAGCACTATTAGAAGGCATGGCCTTGTTGGAGGAAGTGTGACACTGTGGGGGAAGGCTTGGAGGTCTCTTTTCCTAAAGTCTCAGGGTGACTTTCAGTTGACTTCCTGTTTCCTGCAACATGTAGGACCCTCAGCTCCATGAGCACCATGTCTGTCACCATACTGTCATGTTCCCCACGATGGTGATAATGGACTGAACCTCTGTCACTGTAAACAAGCCTCCTCAAATGTTGTGCTTATAAGAGTTGCCATGGTCCTGGTGTCTCTTCACTGCAATAGAAACCCTAAGACATTCTGCTTCCTGACTATGGATGTGATATGACTGGCTGCCACAAGCCTCTGCTGCCTAGACTTCCTCTTCATGGTAAATTGCACCCTTGAACTGTGAGCCAATATCACACTTTTTCCATTTAGTTACTTTTGTCCGAGTATTTTATCACAACAGGAAATGTAACTAAGGCATTAGGCAACAGAGGACAGCACAAGTGTATGAATGAATGAATGAATGAATGAATGAACACCTAGAGAAAGTGTCTCTATGAGAAAAGTCATCTGAAAAGAGCTGTGCCCATTGGCGGAGAGACACAGCAAATATGGTAGCCTGATTACTTGAAAGATGGCATTAAGAAATAATTGTCCCGAAGATCTTTCTCCTCATTTTTCCAGCCCCTTCAAATGTCCCATTGAGAGAAATATAGCCAGAAACCAAAAATAAAACCAAGGGCATCGAAAAATCAATGAAATTCTTGAAGTCATCATTCTATAGCATGTGGAATGTTGAAGAATGATTTAAAAGGTCCAGTGGTGGAAATTATCCAACATGGCCTGAGTTGCAAATAATGGTTATGTAAAAGAAAAGAAAAATGTTAGCAAATGTATTGTGACTGAAATAAAACTGGGAAGCAGGGGATAGATGATTTTTTTTGTATACATACACAAACACTTATCAGAGAATGTTTTTTTAATCCCAAAGGATAAATAAAATTATAATATGTACTATTTCAAAATGTTGTCTTTGTTTAATAAAATAGTGGATATTTAAAGATTCAATAAAAGGGTATTTCATGAAGATTAATCAGTGGTGCACCAGGCACAATAACTGGTTTATTTGATTGACAAGCATTATTGTTATTAGATGATAGACACTACATCTTTCATCTGTGTCCCCAGTAGTTGAGATATTAAGCTTATGAAATAGATATAAGTATATAACTAATGAAATCAGCAAATGAAAAGAATAAAATAAGTCTGGAGTACAGTAGTTCAAGCTTTCTGATTGTTGCGCATATGCCTATAGGTTTAGTACTAACTACCAGGATTAAATAATGTACCTGGGGACTCCTCTGAACAAGATTATGTTTTAGTCTCTGTTCCTATATCTGTTTGTTTGTCTTTCCAACTTCCCACATGCTAGCCATTAATTGCCTATATATAGCACTTCATATAGAGATAAGATTCCTTGAGATTTCCCCATTTATGTTGGCATGTCAGCCGACATCATTGTGCAGGTCTTGGTGATTTCATAGGTACAGTTTCTCTGACATATACACAGCCCTTGCAATCTTTCCATCTCTTCTGCAATGCTCCTTGATCCTTGGATGTAGGAGTTACATTGTAGCTGAATCACCAGAGGTTAGGTACCCATGGTCAGTTGTTCTCTACACTTTAACCAATTAGATTGTATGTACACATATACATGTGTGTATATATGTAACATGTATGTATATATGAAACTAATAACAAAAGAAGAGGTCATGAATTGAGAGGGAGTGGAGGAGACATAGGAAAAGTTAGAGGGGAAAAAGAAAAAATGTAATTATACATGAGAGTAAAAGAGGAGTGTAAATACAATAATTATGTATGAAATTCATATGTAAGTGCTTTCTTAATGACATTTTCAGTGTTTTCAGTGTTAACTTTCTCTGCTGCCAAATGATTTCTGATATAGGTCCTGCACTTTCCCTACAGTCCCCTGTTCTTTTTCTGTGTTCACATTTTGTGCTAGATAATTCTTTGTTGTGTGAAATTTCCTGTGAGTGTTCTACCCCATCTCTCTAGATCTGAATAGCACTTTCCCTAATGAGACAACTGAAGAGGTCTCTAGACAGTGTTAAATGTCACAGGCTCTGGAAAACTGACTGGTTGAGGACCACTGGTGAAGGATAACGCTCCTTTCTTTGTGTCTACTATATATGATGGAACACCAGGATGTTGCCATCACATAATTGTGCAGTTCTCAGGATTGCACATTTTTTATGTTGATGGCTTATGTTCAGTGTAGCACCTGTCACTCCCACCTTGCCTTTAACTACTTGACACTTTGCACTGGATGCAAGTTCCATATGAATGAGGATGTTACTGTGCTCCTTGATGCAGTTAATGTCCTTGATGTAGCTGGTGATGCTTCTTTCATAGGATATGGTGTTTGCTCAGTATTTGTTAGGATGGAGGAGGAATGAATATGTATCTTCATATTCAGAGCTGCCATTGTCTAATGGCACTTTCTCTACAGCAAGTAAAAGGCATCCTCTAACATGGATGACTTATTCTTATGCTCCTAAGCCAAGAGAAATACTTCCATACTTGTTGGCTGTAAGAGATACTTCAAAACTGACACTATTGGGTTTTGTGGCAATATTTCACACTCTTTGCATAAGTGTCATTTTTTTCTAAATTTCTAGTTAAGATCCAAATGAAGCTTGTAAAAATAACTTGAAGAGACCAGATACAGGGCTTTTGCTAGTTAATATTTACCATAAAAATTTACCTTCAATAATGGAGCCTATTAAATTGTTTCATCTTCAAAATGCTCTCAAGCATTAGGTAGTTATTACAAGACTCCTGTGCAATAAATAATTAAGTGCTAACATCACTCCATTTATTGATGGGAAAATTAATAATAACAGATTAAGAACTTTCTCCAATTTATTTAGGTCAGCCACAGTGTACAGATCTGACAACTTTTCAGCACCCTTTTTTTTTATTGTATAACCTGATTTAAGAGTCATTTTTATGAAATACATGTTTTACAAAGTTTGGTAACAGATACTTCAAATAATTTCTAATATCAGAGCAATAAATAATAAACTCCTATTTCCACCAAATATTAAATCAAACTTCAATCTTCAGTCTTCTGGTTCCTGAACTATAAAACTTTAGAAAGATGTGAGCACTTTCCAGAATTACATTTCCATCCCTCAGCATCATTATCAGTAACTGCATGCACATTTGGGGCACACAAAAAAATATGTAATCTTTTAAAATTCTAGCTCTTAAAAAAAAAGTAAAGCTTAAAACATAGTTGATGATATTCTGGGATTTACAAACCCAGCACTTCCCTCGGGAACAAAATAACAAGAAATTGACTGTGTTCTGTCATCTTTTGTAATATATTCAGAAGTGAAGTGTCAGGGAAGTTTTACATTTTCTTCCATTTTGTGTTTGTGATATTCTGCTGCTAGTGAATAGTAGGCTGTAGTCACAGATTTGAGAAAACAGGTCCCCTGTCTCCTTGTTCCATAGAGGGTAGATTTGTCTTAATGTGTATATCATTCTGATTTACATACTGCAAATGATACCTGCAGCAACACAGGTTGAACCTGGGTCCTCTTGGAAATGCAAACTTGTCTGAAGTTCTTAATGGTCACCTAAGGGACAACTTGTCACTGCACACCCAGATGTGCAAATGTAGTTAGGACTTTCTTTCTGCTTACTAGTGTATGCTTCTCGTACAGAGGGTGGACCATATGATAAAAATGTCACTCTGTAAGAGAACGAAGTCACCATCTGCAGAATCTTACAAAGCAAGAAGCTGTACTGAGGGAACTTAGAGGACAAAACTCAGAGTTGAGCTGTCAGTTTGAAGATGGAGAGGAAGTGATGTGATAGGCAGCATAGTGTTGCTATGGTAACAGAATAATTTCAGTACTATGATGTCTTCCCTAGTGGGATTCCTCTGGAATTGCTTCCACCAAGGTCATAGCTTCTGGAGGAAAAAAACTACTGTGAACATTCACAGCAGCCACTTCCAAATGCCACCTGGAAAGGCCCTGTTTGTAAAGTTCTTATTTCTTTGCTTATAGACCTCTCCATGTTAGTTGCCAGTGGCACATTAGTCAGAATGGGTGGTAAGTGGAATTGGCTGTTGAACAAGAAAATATTCTTGGGATGTTACAGAAAGCAACCAAACACTAACATCCTCCCTAAATTGACACTGAAAACAGCAAAGGAAAACACTCAAGTTCACGGACATTTGTTTCTTCCATTGTTTTCATTCAGAGATGATCAAGGACTCTGATCTTAGGAAATGTGTTTTAAACAATGATTTAAGAGATTGAGTATAACTGGGTCTATATACTCAGCCAAGGTACTGCAGTATTTAGAAAATGACAAACATAATGTTTTGGCAGGATGAAGAGGAAATGTGAGGAATTAAAGAATAGATGTACACAAGAAAAAGAGACAAGGCTATAACATGAATCGCAGTGGTAGGGTGCTTGCCTAGCATGCATGGGGCCTTGGTTTTGTTTACAGCAGTAGCCAAACACTAAAAACTAAAAATAAAAGCCCAGCCTGATAGCATTTGGGAAGCTGAGGCTGAAGGATTGACTTGAACTTAGAGTCTGTCTGAGCTATATAATGAAAAGCCTAAGCTAGAATAATAACCTTTCCATTAAAAAGAATTAAAAGAGAAAAGTTAGAAAACTTTCATTTACTTCCTACTTACTATGTGTGGTGGCCCTTAAACCTTGTCATATGTAGTTGATTATTTACTTATTTCATGATGGCAGAATATTTATTTATATACAGATTTTATAAATTTAAAAATGAAAGTGCATGGCATTAAGCTACCCTTAATTGATTAACAGGAACAATAGTTACATAGTTCTATGAATCAGCTGTTTCTCTACTTTCTATCTGGTGTCTCATTTGCACTAGGAAGCATTTTTAAATATTTTCATCTGAATGAGACTATTAGAGTGAAGGAAAAAATTGGGGTATGAAAAAAAATTATTCTGGAAAATAGAAAAGAAGAGGCATGGGAGACGAACTAAGAATTGCTGATGTTATAGAACGTTATGTACCACTTAGAAGTCTTTAAGAATAGAGAAAGCAGGGCTGAAGTAAAAGCTCAGCTTGGTGAAGGGCTTGATGTGCGAGCATGAAGATATGAGTTTGAGTGCCATTATCTATGAAAAACGCCAGGCATTGTAGGCTATGTCTGAAATCTCAGTGCTGAGAAGACCGCATAAGCTCACTGATCAACCAGTGTAACCAATCATTCAGTTCTAGGTTCAATAAGAGATTGTGTCTCAAAAAACTGGGTGAACAGCAATGGAGGAAGTGACCTGACATTAACCCCAGGCTTCTGCATGCATGAATGCACATTTTTAGATACCCAAAGAAGTACACACACACACACACACACACACACACACACACATACACACACACCCCAGCATAAAGAAAACAATATAGGTCACATGTCAAGACCATAGACTTGCACCGACCGCAGCTAGGACATGCAGCTTCATACAAGATAAGAAGTAAGTTTGAAGTAAAATAAGCCATATGTGATGAAGTATTCAGTTATTTATACTCAAAATGCTTGATTAGCAAAGTCAAAACTCTTGTGTAGACAGCCTCTATTTACTAAGTGGTTATTATTGCATATGGCATTATCTTATCAGAAAACTAATAAAATATACTGATAAAAGACAGAGGAAGAGAGAAAGGAAAGGCAGAAGAGAATAGGAGGAAGAGGAAGGAGAAACATAAAAGAGGAGAAATAAAACACTGGCTCCCTCTGGTTAGTGCTGACAAAAGGCAGGCATTGCAGCAAATCTTGCCATGTAATTATCACCCGTCAGACAGCTCAGAATTCCATCAGTATTACCCATTTCCCGCCAAATTCAAATTAATTTTTCACATGTTTCCTTAGGTATAGTCAATGGCTTATCAAAGTCTAAGAACTACATATTACATATATACAGTCTTTTATCACTTCTCAAAGTTGTATTCTATATGAATCTATCATTTCATAGAATTTATTATTTAGAAGATTATTTTCCTTATCATATTACTCATATTAACTCTATTTCCCTCTTTGAAATCAATTAAAGTTTTACGATAGTATACGTTTTTAATTTCACCTTCCAAAGAAACTGTATTATGCATGGCACACAATCATAAGGTCCAAAAATACACATTTTCTGTGTCATATAAATAGTGATTTTTAGAGAATATTGATAGTTGTTTGAAGAAGTGGAAAGTGAGAAATTTTTTTCTTCTTATTTCTCTTTCTATGTTTGTTTGTTTTGACAAGGTCTCATATAGCTTAGGCTGACCTAGAACTTCCTACATTGTCAAAAGTGTCCTTGAAATTCTGATTTTCCTAAATCCAACTCGCCGCCAGTGCTGAGATTATAGACATGACCAGCAAGTCATTTTGTACTACATGGTGCCAGAACTTAAACCCAGGGCTTCATGAGTACTAGACAAGCATTCTACCCACTGAGCTAGAGCTATACCCCTAGCCCCAAAGTCAGAGAATTTCTTATAACAAGATTAAAAGGAACTCCAGGCTCTCTTAATTCTGTTTTTCTATTTCCTCTCTAACAGATGATAATTTTTGAGTGATGTGGAAATTTAGAAATGTCAAAGACTCAGAAGTTGTAGCTTTTGTTGGTTGTGTCATTGCTACGATGAGGCTCTGATGTTGATCAGAGACAAACACAAAGCCTATATACGGTGATTCTGCTGTGTTGTTTGCATGAAATGTTGCCATTTCAGATATACTATTTAAGAACCAGATCAGATGTGTGAAGCATGGCAAAAATGAATAGTAACTTGAACTCATGTGCTTTTACAGGCAAGACTTGTGGAGGAAGGCAGTGAAATGTTTTATACTTCTGCTTTCCCAAGCCACAATCCCAGAGCATATTTTCCATAGTCAAGGTCAGCTAACATGACATTTATATTCATACGTGATTCAAAAGGAACCAGTCACTTGTACCAACTTCAAGTAATAGATCATAACTGTCCTTTGATCAAGCCTTGACCAAGTAGTTTATCTTAAGGAAGATGGGCACAAGTTTTATCTTTGTTTTTCACTTCTAATACTTTCCTTGTATAGATTTTAGTTAGGCACATGTATGTGTGGTGGGTGAGGAATATTACATGGTTGTGTATAGGCTCCACTGCTGAAGTTACAAGATGTTGTTAAGTATATGACATGGGTACTGAGAACTAAGCATGATCTAATGAACTCACCCTGCATGAGAGCAGGATATGTTCCTAACTACTGAGCCAGCTCTTTAGCCCTAACGCTATCCTTTAAGTCCTCTTTTTCATTCTTATTTAAATTTTTAACAAACTCAGCACTGTTTCCCCTTCCTACCTTCTTCCAGTTCTCCCCCAATTTTTTCCTATCCACTCATCAGAGAGGGTAAGGACTCCCAGGGGAGTCAATGCAGTCTGGCATACCCAGTTAAGGTAGGACCAAGTCCCTCCCCCCAGTATCAAGGCTGAGTAAGGTGTTCCATTGCAAAGAATGGGCTCCAAGAAGCCAGTTTATGCACTAGGAATAAATTCTGGTCCCATTGCCAGAGGCCCCATAAACTGCCCCTGCCATTCAGCTGTCATCCACAATCAGAGGGCCTAATTCTAATTCAGTCCCATGGAGGTTCCCTGACTGTCAGTTTAGAGTCAGTGAGCTATCAATAGCTCAGGTCAGTTGTCTCTATGGGTTTCTTCTTCACGATCTTGACCCCTTTGCTCATATAATCTCTCCTCCCTCTCTTGAACTGGAGCTCAACCCAAAGCTTAGCAGTGGATCTCTGCATCTGCTTCCATCAGTGGCTGGATGAAGGTTCTATAATGACAATTAGGGTGGTCATCAGTTTGCTTATAGGGGAAGTTTAGCTTAGGCACCCTCTCTGCAATTGCTTGGAGTCTTAGCCAGGGTCATCTTTGTGGGTACTTGGGTATTTCCCTAGTACCAGCTTTCTCTCTAACCCCACAATGTCTCCCTCCATCAAAATATCTCTTTTTTTGTTCTCCCCCTGCATCCCTTCTCCAACTCAGCCATCCCATTCCTTCATGTCCACATTCCCTTAGCCCCTACGCTCTATGATCCCAGTTTACTCAGGAGATTTTCTCTATTTGCCCTCCCCATGGGGGTCCATGGATGTCTCTCTTAGGTTCCTCTGTTACTTGGCTCTTTTAAATCACATGTTATGCTCTTCCTTTGGAGGATGGCCTTTATTATCCAGCACCCTTTCTATCAGAGTCATTATTTTGCAAGACAATATTTATCATTCACTCCCTTGTCTTCCTTTTCACACGCTTATTTCCATGTCTCCTTGGACATTCCTTCTACATGGTGATAGAGGCAATGTTGTGTACCAACTAGACATGTTTTCCTGATGGCTTTGACTTTAGGGTATAGAACATGGGGTGGCTTCGTTCCCCACCTACTCTTGCCACTAACATAAAAATCACATAATCTCAGGCCACTGGATTGCTGACATGGGGATGTCTTCTCTAAAGTGCCATTTGATTATTTACACTTTCTTCTAAATCTAAGATAAAAAGTGACAGACTCCACGATAGTAGACATGTAATTGGGAAAGCCTAAGTGGATTAACCATTACATAGATGTGAACCACCCAGGAAAGTCCCATCCAAACTTGTGTCCAACAGCATAATAAATCCATAGGAATTTCATAGTCTGTTCCAGTGATATTAATTACTCTTCTTGATACAAACATATAGACTTTATAGGTTTATCACATTCTCTAAAAAAATCAGCTATATTTCTTAGCAGACTAGTTTTATAGAAGTTTGATCATATTTTGAATTATGTTTTCTTTACATGAACCAAATATATCTTATGTTATTTGAAGTATTAATAGTAAAGAATTTCAAATATATATGTATATATATAAATATTTACACCACAAAGGAAAATCATAATCAGAAGAAATTATAGACACTCTTCAAGTAAACTCAAACATAGCTCACGTTAGACACCATTACAGTCCATCTTCTATTGTAAGTTGTATGTACTTGTGTACTCTGCAGAAAATGTAGATCACAGTTAAAATTTTTTCTGGTTTTGGAATGTTTACATATTCATTACAAAATTTCATAGAAATGAGGCTCAAGTGAAAACACAAAATTTATCATACATAGCTTGCATATGAAATACTCTCCAGGATCTGTGTGCTGGAGGCTTATAACCAAGAATGGCCCTATTGGAGGGCTGTAAAACATTTAACACTTGAGGGGAGGTTCTCAGGTTGCAGCGAAATGTTATTGAAGAAATAGTTGGAGTGAGCAGCCAGTGAGATGGTTCAGGGTAAAGGCCCTTATTACCATGAGTGACTGCCTGGGTTCAATTCTCAGGATCCACATAATGGAAGGAGAGAATTGATATCTATAATATGCTGTCTGACTTTCACATGCACATATGACACAAATTAATTAATTAAAATTAATAATTAAGTCACAGCATTTTTCCCTTTTTTTCTCTTTTTGGTTCCTGGTCATGAGATGAGTAATTTTACAAAGTCACTTGCTAATGCAATGACATACCACCATAGGCCCAAAGTACGGGGGGCCACAAAACTAAAATTTCTAGAACTGTAAACCACAGTAAACATTTTATCTTTAATCTTGGCTGAAAACAATATTTATTATTGTAACAGAAACCTGACTAACATACAGTTCATTCACATAGCCTAATAGCAGTTTTATAAAATGCTTTTATTAATTTAGAGCATAAAATGGGGTTCATTGTATAAGGGTCTTCACCTGTAGCACCAGGTCAGTGGTCAAAAGCCTTCAGAAGCTGGACCATTTCAGACTGAGCATCATTTGACAATAATTTTCAACTGTAGCTACAGCACCTTTGCAGTTAGAGTTACTAGTCTCTATTTAAACTACAGAACACATATCATGCTGCTTTGTGAAGAGTTTTCAAAGTTAATTTCAATATCCTGAAGACAATGATTAGGGTATCAAGAGAGTTGAGTTGACTATATATTCATTGTTTAAAAATTTTATATTCAGGGGACCGGGTACTGTCTGCAGAGCGTGTCCCAGCCCACTCTGTAGCAGGCAGAGATAACTCTGCCTGCCACTGTCCCCCCAGCTGCTGCTGAAGGAATTTGCACTGCTACCCACCTCCAACTGAGCAAACGGATAAGGACTGGGGACCCTGAAGAACAGACTCAGACCCCACCCAGAGGTGAGGAGGGGTCAGCAGGCCCGAGCGCCTGTATCCCTGAGAGAGAGAGTTGAGCTCCCGTCAGTTCTGGTTCCGGTCTGGGTGCTGTCTGTAGAGCGCGTCCCAGCGCACTCCGTAGCAGGCAGAGATAAACTCTGACTGCCACGGTCCCCCCAGCTGCTGCTGAGGGAGTTTGCACGGCCGCCACCCCACCTCCAATTGGCCAAACAGAGGAAGACTGAAGACTTGAAATTCAGTCCCCTGCACAGTGCAGAAGTAGTGATTGAGCAGACCTTTTCCTCAGAGGTCACAGGAGGCACACAAGCCTGAATGCCACAACTGACCAGGAGCCATCTAATTGTGAACCACTGAAGCCATGGGCAAACATCAGTGCAAAAAATTACATAATAATACAAAGAACAACATGGTAACTCCAGAAGAGAGTGGCGATCTTACAAATACAAGACCTGAACTGAGCAATGAAGAGGAAACAGAAGGAAGCAACACCAAAAATTCCTGTTTGATGATCATCGAAGCTCTCAAAGAAGATATGAAAAATAGCCTTAAAGAAATAGAAGAAAATACAAACAAAAAATTGGAAGAGATGAACAAATCTATGAAAGAAACATGCCAGGAACTAAAAGCTGAAATGGAAGCAATAAAAAAGGCACAAAATGAGGCAACGATGGAAATAGAAAATCTGGAACCACAGATACAAGCATAACAAACAGAGTTCAAGAGATGGAAGATAGAATCTCTGAAGTGGAAGACTCAGTAGCTCAAATAGATATATCCGTCAAAGAAAATAGTAAAACTAAAAAAGCCATAACTCAAAATGTTCAAGAAATCTGGGACAGCATGAAAAGACCTAATTTGAGAATAATAGGAATAGAAGAAGGAGAAGAATACCAGCTCAAAGGCACAGATAATGTTTTCAATAAAATCATAGAAGAAAACTTCCCTAACCTGAAGAAGGAAATGCCTATAAAGATACAAGAAGCTTACAGAACACCAAATAGATATGATCCCCAAAAAAGTCAGCGTGCCACATTATAATCAAGCCACAAAACATACAGAACAAAGAAAAAATTTTAAGAGCTGCAAAAGAAAAGGGCCAACTTACATATAAAGGCAGACCCATCAGAATAACGCCTGACTATTCAATGGAAACGATGAAAGCTAGAAGAGCTTGGTCAGAAGTTATACAGAAGCTAAAAGAGCATGGCTGCCAAACTAGACTACTATACCCTGCAAAATTATCAATCACCATAGATGGAGTAAACAAGATATTTCAGGACAAAGTCAGACTGAAAGAATATCTATCTACCAATCCAGCACTACAGAGAGAATTAGAGGGAAAACTCCAACATAAGGACCCCAAACACACCCACGAAATCACAAACAATCAATAATTCCACAGAAGAATACTCCAGAGAAAGGAAATACAAACAAGTTACCACCAAAAATGGCAGGAAATATCAATCAATGGTCACTAATTTCCCTTAATATCAATGGACTCAACTCTGCTATAAAACGTCACACACTATCAAGATGGATACAATAGCAGAAGCCATCCTTCTGTTGCCTACAAGAAACACACCTCAACCACAAGGACAGACACAGGCTTAGAATAAAGGGTTGGGAAAAAATTTTCCAGTCAAATGGTCCTAAGAAACAAGCAGGGGTTGAAATCCTAATATCTAACAAAGTAGACTTTAAGCTAAAAGGGACCAAGATGGTCACTACTTACTCATCACAGGAAAAATTGGTCAAGAGGAGATTTCAATCTTGAATATTTATGCCCCTAATATAAGGGCACCTACTTATGCAAAAGAAACACTGCTAAAGCTTGAATCCCACATCAATTCTTACACCCTAATTGTGGGAGACGTCAATACCCCACTTTCAACCCTGGATACATCAACCAGACAGAGACTCAACAGAGAAATAAGGAATCTAAAAGAGGTTACGGTGCAAATGGATTTAATAGATATCTACAGAAGATTCCATCCAAAGGCAAAGGAATATACATATTTCTCAGCTCCTCATGGAACTTTCTCCAAATTGACCACATAATTGGTCATAAAGCAAATATCAACAGATAACTCATTAGTGATCTCTAAACAAACAAACAAGAAAAAAGCCAAGCATGCCCAAGCTGCAAACCACAACCACTGAACAGCTTGGGATCAGAAACACCCTGGACTGACCCTTCGGATCCCACTACACCTATAGGAACACCTGACTCACTCTTGAGGGAGGGGGGACAAAACTGGATTTGCCAGGAGTGGAGACTGAAGTAAGCATTATTGGGTCAGTGGGACCATGGGACTCTGCTGCTTGCCCAGGGAGGGGATGGGGAGTTGTGGAGAAGGAAAAATGACCTGATGTGGCGGGAGGGGGAAGGGACCTTGAATAAGGATATACAGGGATAGAAAAAAATTCAGAGGGAAAGCTGAACACAAAGTAATTTTATGTGTAGCAAACTCATTTGCATTATCACCCTTGATAAGTCATGCTTATGATTTTTATTTTCTTTATAGTTATTGTTAATTTATCAGCATTTTAAATTCATTTTACTGTTTTTCTTGATAAATACAAAATAAATAAAGAAAAAAAGAAAAAAAAAGATGTTATATTCACATACAGAATTTTCATACCTTTGATTAAAGCTCTTCCCTTGAAAGTTATCTTGAATTTATTCAAAATTACAATTTGATAAAAGATACAAATGAGCACTTAAGAATAAAGGGGACTATCAGGAGACAAATCAACTCATCTAAATCTTCCTTAGTAATAAATAGACTAATAGATGTCAATACCAGTTGTGGATATATGTTAGATATTTAATAAATCCTGCAATATCAGAGAAAGGAAGCACCACAGTCAATTCTCACCCAGCTGTCTTGCAACTTCTTCAACCTTGCTCCTGGTCCTGCCTGTGCTTCTGCCAGTCTCTTCTGTTTTTGCCTGGTTTCTATGAGCCCTCATAAACCAAATCCCATCCAGGTTAGGATTAAAGGCATGGTAGCCTTGAACTCACAGAAACAGAAGAAGTTCTGTCTCTGGAGTTATGGGATTAAGGCTGTTGGTCCCCACTCCTAGCTTTCCCTGTCCTGAGATTAAAAGTGTGTGTGACTGACTCAGTTGTTTATCCTTGTATTTAAGAATCAAGGATTTCCTGAGCTGTCTGCCTAGGATTTGACTATGTGGTCTCTCTGATATCCCAGGATTTATTAAATAGCTAACATATATCCACAACCAGATCTCTTTCATATCCAGTGAATTTGTTAAAAGTTGATTTTCAGCATACTCTCTGAAGACTGGCTTTCAAAGTACCAGAAAGCCCCATGCAAACTTCCAAAAAAGATAATGCCTATGAATCACATTAATAACTAGCATTTCATGATAATCCTAAGAATGTAGCCATGATACATATACCTAGGAAGTAGACAACAGCCCTCTATTTAGACTCAAGACCTGCTAAGCAAGTAGAAAATTATGTCTGATAATGGCAGCCTAGACAACTTCCAAGGGTTGGTAAAGTCATGAATCTTGGAAAAGAATTTACAACTTCCCACTTTTTAAACCAATATAACTATATTCTAAATATTTGTCTTCCTGTTCATATGTAATTGTAGTCTTCACCCCTTATCAAGAAGACTTCTCTTTGAAACACATAGAGACCATTACAGAAAAATTACAGCCAGTCAATCAAAGTACAGAGTTGTGAAGCCCATACCCAAGGGATAAACAACTCCCATATTTAATACTCAGAGATTGCTGTGGAAAAGAAGGTGGATGTAAAATCAAGAAGATAACAGAGTTTTGTATGAGGTTGTGTCTCCTAGTAATATCAGAAGCTACACTCATAAAGTCTTACCAATATGACTATCTAAGTAAGGGCTGAACAAAGACAAAAATAATAGACATGATAAAGTGGATAGGGATAGTCCCAATGAATCTCAGCCCTATCCAAAGAACTACTGAGGAATGCTGAGATTAGAAGAAAGAGTCATCCTATGGAAGAACATTACATTCAGTCATCTAATGCCAAATGGTCAGCAGTGAAAACATACATATAAGTAACATTATGTAGACTGAACAGGTTGTATTTGTGTATTTAAGAGTATATATATATGCATATTTGTATGCATATATATGTAACAACCAATAAAAAGAGAGCATGAATTTTAAAAAGAGCAAGGAGAGATATATGAGAAGATTTGAAGGAGAAAAGGGAAGGTGTATATGATATAATTATACTATAATCTCAAAAAATTAAAAATAAATTTTGAAAACTTGCTTACTAGGACATATGCTGCTAACATAAGTATACCAAAAAATAAAGTTATATGCTTATAACTCACTGATTTTTTACCTGCCTGAAAAGATATGGAGGCATGAAATAAATATGGTGTGAAAATTCTACTGAAGTACTTAACAGTTAGTTCTGTGAGATGGGTTTCTAAAAACCTGTATGCAATTGAGAATGCCTATCTGACATTAAAGAAAATAGGGAGCTCAAGGCTCCCCCAACTTCTTGAAATAGTTTATAGCTTT
Organism: Sigmodon hispidus; assembly: GCA_004025045.1. Taxonomy (NCBI): domain Eukaryota; kingdom Metazoa; phylum Chordata; class Mammalia; order Rodentia; family Cricetidae; genus Sigmodon; species Sigmodon hispidus. The sequence continues at coordinate 28,882 of PVIH01016189.1, read as the reverse complement.
GAATGGATTGAGTGTGACAGCTATAAGCTATCTCTTCTATTGGTAATTGCTATCAAGTACCACTGATGACTGCCCAGAAAGAGTTAAAGAGTTAAATAGATGTCATATCAAGTCTGGTTTTAGTATGCCATTCTACTTGGCTAAAAAAGCACTACCTCTATAGAATGTTGTGCTTAAAACATCATCTAGGAGTAAGTGGGGTGCAAGTGGGGTATCTGGGCAGTTAAGAGCACATATTGCTCTTGCAAAGCACCCAGACTAGTTCCCAGTACCCACATCAGCAGTTCACAACCACAGCAGTGGTGGCATGTGGCACTTTGGGGTGGGCAAATGGTTCCCCACCACCTTGTATTCCCGAAGTGTACCTGAGGCCTTCATGGAGCACCATCCTTTTCCACCGCCAGTAACTCCAGCTTTAGCAGACCCATGGCCCTCTTCTGATCCCTTCAGGTAGCTGCATGCTTATAAGTAAACACGTAAAACACAGACTCACACACTGACACATAGCTAACAATAATAAAATAAGATTTTTTTAAAAAAAAAAATGTACCTATAGAACAATAATGTTTGGTTTATATAATTGGAGAAATAGTCATAAGAAAGTGAAAGATATGAGTAACAATATAGCATACTCTATCCAAAAAGGAAGAAGACACTCTCTATTCAAGTATAAAGTAGTCCTTGAAGTCCCCCAGCCATAGGTCAGCATGAGATCTTTGCCTCATGTACTTTATGTAATATCAAATAGCAAGTCACCATTTCCTATTAGGAAAAGACATTTTAGGCTAAAGGGCAAGTGAGACCTAGCGAAAGGGACTCAGGCAGAAGGATTTTCTCTTGATGAAAAATACTTCTGAACTTAAAAGGCGCCATTGACACACCTCCGTGGGTGGAATCTGATCATGAGTCCTACCTGCAGTACTGAATGCTCCTTCTCCACTTCCACTTTTCTCCTAAACAACTAAAACACATTTTCATAATCTAGCATTCTTTTGGCTATTCTCAAAAGTCACTGACAACCCCTGCAAAAATACTTTTGTGAAATACTTACAAAAGCAAATTACATTTTCAGGATTTACCATAATTAATTTGGATAACAAATAGGCTGCTCCATAAAGGTATTCCTTGCTTCGGTACTTTTGACTCTTATCCTGTTAAACTATTCAACTTCCATTTGTATAACACTTTTTATTTTCCCAGGCTTCCTCGTTTATATTCATTTTCTGTATAGATAAGATAAATATGGTCTTTTTTTGCTTAAACGATTAAGAAAATGGAGCACAAAAATATCACATAGCTAAACCTAAGTACAGAATATACCCCATGGTTCCTAGCTCATTAAGGAAATATGTAACTGAAAGTTTCTATTCTAATCTGACAAAGCTGTCAACTACAGCCACGATATTTAATATGGCTTATAATTAAACACCAGTAAGACTTTTAAATTAATGTTACCATCAAAGAATAAGTTCAAAAAACCTATTTGTGCACCATCATAACTCTTGTACAAAGCATGGTCTCTGGTGCCTTGGAGACACCCAATGGGTATCTATTGCATAAATGGTATGAGTCTTTTTTTTTTTTTTGTCAAATAGTAGCATCTAATTTTTGTTCCTTATAATTAGACTGCAATTATACCTCAATGCTTAATCTGTAGCTAATTGTACCTTTTACATCATGGGCAGCTCATTACATTGGGCTACCTGCAGATTCTTAACAATACTTGACAGTCAAGACCCTAATACCAGAGCTTGGACACATAGCTCAGTGATAGCACATTTGTCTAATAGGCAGGAGGCTCAGGACCCAATCTTTAATGCACCCAACAACAACAAATGCAAAATGTCAAAATTAGCACATGCCCCACACTAGGGTAGTACTTAATAAATATTAGAAAAATTATTTCTTTTTCTATACAACTTAGAGAAAAAAAATGAGCCATAAAATAAATCCTTTTGAATTTCAGAACATTTGCTGCTATTTCTAAGCCAGTTTTTCACTTAATCAAAACGTATAGCCTATACAAAGACCATCCCGTCATCTTTCAGTCAATGTGAGGTCTCCACTTCCCTCGGAAAGAGAATCTGCTTAAGCCAGTGTCATGGATTAAGTAAAGAGGGAGCATTCTGCTGCCATTTCAACGCTGCTTTTGTTGTCAATAGGTAAATCTTGCTGGTTCTCGTTCTCTCTCTCTCTCTCTCTCTCCCTTTCTCTCCTTCCCCCTTCATCTTTTCTCTCTCCCTCTTCCTCCTTTTCTCTCTCCCTCTCCCTTTCCTCTCTCTCTCTCTTTTAAATTTCTTTTTCTATTCTAGTTCTTCTCTTCCTGACCACTGACCTAGTCACACTTGCATGGTCAGCATGTGCCCTTAGAGTTCCTGATTTTGCACAGAATGGGGTTCCACTCAGGCTGCTCCAAGCATTTGTGCTGCTTTCTCGGTGACTGGTGGTTCTTTTGCTTCACTGTCCTCTTGAAACTCACTCTGTAGTAAATTCCTACCCATTGGAATCATGTAGTTTTCATGGGCATCCCTATAATGGCTAACCATGATCAAGCAGAGGAGAAAAGACATTTCTGGTCCTTCCTGGAAGCATCATAAATATTCTACCCACTTATTAATCCATCTGACCCTCCCTACCCTAAGAAAATGTTTCTTTGACTTGTAAGCAGGGAAGGCACAATAACTGGTAAGAGTGATACCAAGTCCATGCCCTTCACTGACTAAAGACCTGTTTGCTGTTGACCTCCGGTATGATATTTTAGCTCAGCTTACAAGATTAAAGAAACAAGATTTGGCTTGGTGACAAGTGGGTAACATTGCCTGTATATTAGATCCTTTTTTATTGGAGCAACAAAGTGACAAAAGCAACTTAAGTAATAAGTTGGTTCTAGCTCACAGTTCAAGAACATCATCCACAATGATCAGTAACTCATGGCAACAGTAACCTGAGGCAACTGGTCATATTGCATCCACAGTCAAGAATCAGAGAGAGATGAATGCTCTTACTCAGCTTGGTTTCTCTTTTTTTAACCAGGAAGGAAACCTAACCCACGGAATGGTACTGCCTATACTGAGAGTGGGTCTTCCCACCTTAATTAACCTCATAGAAATGCCCAGAGGTCTGGTTCCATGGTGATTCTAAAGCCCATCAATTTGACTGTCAGTATTAACCATTGCAGCCTGTAGTTGCTCTCACTGGGTACTTGGGACATTGTAGGACTGCTTCCCGTATTTATGTCTTCAGGGTTTACACCTGAAAGTGAGAAATGTCAGCAGGGAAAGTTCTGACCTAACGTTCTACAGAAGTTATTCCTCATGAAGCTTGGAAGACTGAGCATTTCTAAATGATTCCCCACACCTCAAAGGGAGAAGTGACATTTTCAGTCTGTGCTTCTCAATCAAGAAGAAAGCCCTCCCAATATAAAAATCAAAGACAGCCATCTTTCAGAGACATTATAAAGGTCAGCCATATATGACATCAAACTAAAGTCTGTAAAGAATTCTCTATTGGGAAAGGATAATGCTGCCCTCTTGACCTTCAAACAGCTAATTAAAACTGTATCTTCTAAAAGAAAAAAGTGCTAAGTCAAATGCTCCACAAAATAACAGCCTAGTTTCACTGAAATTCAATTTCACATACCCAAGAGATTCTTAAATGTCACTCAAATCAGTACACAAATGGTATCAATAGTGATGTAAAAAGAGACATTTTATTGGACATAAGATTCACATTCTTACTCCCAGTCTTCGGTTATAGGGTTAAACTGTCTCCTCATATGTCTGCTTTAAGGAAAAGCTGAGGGTTAGCCACTCTACTAAATTCCAGACAGAACCATATTTATTTTTATGTCTAAAAAGTAGCTGTCTGCCCAGTCCATGGCAACTTTTTGATCAATTGCTTTAGGTCTTTGTGCTTTTACTCTCAGAAATCATAAAAATAAGAGAATTGCCATAATTGCAACTTTCGAAACTTGGTTGAAAACCTGCTGGTGTCAGACTCACTTCAGAGCCAATGATGACCTTGGATGTGTAATTCTCTGGTTTCCACCACAGTAATGCTATGATTGCTGGAGTGTACCATCACACAGTTGGAGGTGGTCCTGGGACATCAGCCCAAGGCTTCACACACAAGCGTTTTATTACCTGAGCTGCATTCACAGTCCCAGAATATGCTTTTAGAATTTACTTTTTTTTTAATTTGTCAGTTCACTTACTATCTTGATCTGATGATGATGATATTACTACTACTACTACTACTGCTAATACTACTACTACTAAGGATCAAACCTTCTGCCTCACGCATAATAAACATGTTAAGTTTCACAACTAAGGTGCCTATTCAACATATCAAAGCTGGACCTGGTAGCCAGTTTCTCCTAGCATCCCTCAGTCCCTACCTGTTAAAGGGTATGACTTGCACACTCTGCCCTCTCCCCTGAACTCTGGGGCCTGGGCTACCCTCCCCCAGAGGCTCTTCCCTCTATAATCCAGACATTTTGGTTATTCTTCCCTTTTGGACCTTTGGCCTCTAGACTGCTGCACCTGCTTCCTCTCTCTCTCTCTCTCTCTCTCTCTCTCTCTCTCTCTCTCTCTCTCTCTCTCTTTCTCTCTCTCTCCTCCCTTCCCTGTCCCCTGTTCACACATGACTCAGCTCAGCCTGGTCATGTCCATTCTGGACTCTCCTAGCTGACCCTGCCTTGAACTATGCTCTCCCACACATCTATAATGAACTTTCTCATCCACAATATCTAGAAGTAGTCATGTCTTTTCCTTTTTATTTCTTTTTTCCATTGACCTACCACTGAGCTACACCTCCAACCTTCACTTTTGTTACAATGATATTTAAAACTTGCTTCTACCTTATACATGAAAATCATGCTCTATAAATAGGTCTAACCTGAAAACTACCACCTCATTCTAATTTGCTCTGGTTCCTAAAGAACACAAAATGTAGCCACAATTCAGAGAGAAAGGTTCAAGCCCAGTCTCTAAGAACAAAAAATGAGGTGCTGTTGTATGAGACAGGACGCTGAGGAAGATCAAAATATGCCACTCCAAAATAGTCGACTTTGACGTAAGGGTTATTTTGGGCTGAAGAGAATTGGAAGCAGCAGGAAGAATTCTTCAGCCCTCCCTTTTGCACCTTAACTCAAGGACATATGTTTCCCTTTATGAAAAAACATAAATCTCCCTTTCCAAGGTGCTCTCATCTCCTGTACCAAGAGGAGGACACAGTTCTTATTTAACAAACCGGACTAAATGATTCTTGTCTACTGTATACATTCTCATAAGTTACTATTCCTAAAGCTGACCCCCTTTTTATTGTCTAATTAACTCTTTACAACTTATTGTCACTTTATCTAAATGGTGTGTCCCTAAGTCTAAGTACATCTGGTTTTATCTTTTTTTCTGTGATATCCAATATACATGTACATATTAATATCAATAAACCAACATATAGAGTTATACATCAGAAGTGTATCTGTAGAATGAAGGGTTTTAGCCACTATTCCTACAAACCTTTTCTTTCACAGGAGAACTTGTGCTCAAAGGGTTTTTTCATTCATGACTTTGTTAAATTGGCTCGAGTAAATTATGAAGAGATAAACTCACACTCTCCTGCCCGCTCTATCCTGTATGGAAACTCTCATGAAAGCACTTCTTTTCCTGTGGAAGTTTGCCAATTCAGTGTTTGTGCATGGTGAGAGAGGTTTATAACAAGTCATTATTTAGCATTGAATTTAAGACAAGTATAACAAAATAGGGATCTGGAGAAATGACTTAAGAATTAAGAGTTCTGTCTGTTCTTCCAAGGGACTAGTGTTCAAATCTTAGCAGTGACTCACAACTGCCTGTCTCTGCAACTCTTGGGGGTTAGGAATCACTTGTAGCCTCCAGGAATCAACATGCAGTCATACATATGTATCAGACACATAAAGAAAGCAAGACAAAAATTAATTTTAAGTAGTAAAAATAATTATAAACAAAGCTAGTTGCTGAATATAAAATGAAAATGAAGTAACTGATAAAATCAATAAAATAAAGCTTGGGAAATACATCTAATATATGTATAAATGGAAGGTGTCAGTAGCTAAAATAGTCTATTACAACAATGTGACATTTTCTGGGTGTCTCATGACCACACCAAAGAAAAATTTGCAGTAGATAAATGTCTTATTTAGAGATCCTTGGGGAGCAAAGTGTTTATTTCAGTTTATGGTTCCATACCATTGTCCATCATGAGAAAAATTCAGGTCAGGAACTCAATCAAGTAGGGCAGGAACCTGGAGGTGGGAACTGATCAGAAGCTATGAAGGCATGCTGCTTACTGGATTACTCAGCCTACTCTTTGATAGCACTAGGATCAACACCCCAGGACTGGTATCATGCACACACACACACACACACACACACACGTGCGTGCACACCACACCAAGGTGGGGATGGGTTCCTGACCTTCCCATTCATCAATTAAAAAAATATATCACAGCCTTGCTCACAAACCAGTATTTTGCAGACATTTTCTCAATTGAGGGTCCCTGTTTCAAAATGGCTCTAGTTTGGGTTAAGTTGACGTAAACAAGCTAGCACAATATATTTAAAAAAATCACTATAAAAATTTTTAACAAGATACAAATAAAGACAATAAACTATGGAGAGAGAAACAAAACAAAAATCTTTGAAATACATAAAAGCAAAATAATTTTAAGTTCATATTCATAAAAAATTACTACAAACATGAGTGGATAAAAGTTAGAAGTTAAAAGTTTCAAAGAGGCTAAGTGGGTTTTTTTAATTAATAGGATAAAGTCATTTAAACAATACCAAAAATGAGTATTATATTTAAGAGCACATATACGCTGAAAGAAAAGGGATATTAAAAAATAGTCCACTAAATGGTAACCAAAAAATAAAAGAATAAGTTAGTATACTTCTATCAAACTAAACATGCTTTAACTCAAAACTACCATAAGATTCAATGAATGTCATAAAATATTTGTAAATCAGTTAATTCAAAAGAAATATATAAGAATAGTTATATATGCCATCATTTGAGCATTCAAATACATAAATCAAATATTGACATTTCAAAACAGAGAAATAAATAGCAATATGATGATTGCGATTTTATTGATTCAGGTTTATGGTAAATTATGGTGTTACCAGAGTTTTAGATAGAGATCTCCTCTCCACCTCCTGAAGTCCCAACAATGGAGATCCAGTACCTGTTCCAACATGCCAAATAAGTAAGTGAGTAATTGCAAGGGACTGAGAAACAAGATTTAACCAATGTAGTCAAGTGGGAAAGATAGGATGAAGGAGTTCAGTGGCTCTAAGTTTTCCTAAAGAGTATAGACATGAACACTTTACATAGAGAAGGGACTGAGATGAAGGCAAGAGGAAGGATAATGCCTTGGTGAAGCTGTGTCTGATAAAGTACTAGCTCTGATTCTACAAGGTAGTTCCAAGATGTCCTTAATGCTTATTGGAACATATCAATTCCAAGAGATGAATGCTCCTTCTTGGGAGTGAGCTTACCCTTGGGCAATCTGTCTGTAAAGCTCTGTTCTTTCTAGAATCAAATGAGACTACAGCGTTAGGATTATTAGGTATAGATTCTGGTGTGCCTTTGCTAGGACAGTTTAAAGCCAACAGTGAGATACCTCAGTTATCTGTCTGCCTTCGCCCTTGAAGGGAGGGAGATAGTGTGGACACTCCCTGAATGATTAACATGCCTAAATGCAGTTTAAGCATGAAAGTGACCCAACTTTTAAGATGAAGATAACAGATGCAAATTAAATGCAAGAATGCCAGGCTTCTTTTCTGATTACAATTACCTTGTAGGTACCTGGAAGGAGAAGTCAGTAAGCTTTAATTTGTTGCAGTGATAAAAATCCTCTAACCAAGCAATTTAAGGGAGTTTATTCTGAGTCATAGTTCAGGTTACAGTCCATCATGGTGGAGAAATCACAACATGAAGGAGAGTTACAGGGGCCTGGCCAAGTCTCATCCACAGTGAAGAAGCAAGGAAAAAACAAATGCATATATATATATATATATATATATATATATATATATATATATATATATATATCAGCCATCAGCTGTTTTCTCTAAAAGAATTCTCTAGAATACCTAGAGAATGTGAGTTAGGATTCCCACTGCTGTCAGGAAACAGGATGACCAAAAGCAATTTGGGAAGGGAAGGGTTTATTTCATTTTGTACTTCCAAATCATAGTCCATTATTAAACGAAGTTAGGGTAGAAACTCAAGACACCAACCTGGAGTCAGGAAGTGAAGCAGAAGCCATGAAGGAAGAATGTTGCTTACTGGCTTGGACTCCCCCGCCCCATCCCCATGCCACCAGCTTTCTTATCCAACCCAGGACCTTTCCCCATCTGTTGTTAATCAAGACAGTAGCCCACATATTTGCCTAAGGGTCAGTCTTGTGGAAGTAGTTTTTTAATTAAGATTCTTTCTTCCTAGATATGTCTAAATTTGTGTAAAGTGCAATAAAAAAAAAAAAAAAAAAAAAAAAAAAAAAAAAAAAAAAAAAAAAAAAAAAAAAAAAAAAAAAAAAAAAAAAAAAACACTAACAAAGGCCGGCCTCTCAGGTGACTGTAAAGTCTACTAATCTGACAACTAATGCCAACCATCGCCACACAGGATGTTTTTAGTAAATGCAGCCTTTAAGTACATATTACAACAGTGATCACCTCAGTGGGGATGTATTTACCCATGGACTTAGCAAGAAATGAATCTCAACTCTATTCATGTCTTTAAACATCAACCAATAGTGTAGTTTTTTTTTTAAAAAAATGTTTTTTAAAAAATGAAGCATAGGCCTTTCCACTTTCCAATCTCTCTTGTGTCAGTTCGATGTGCAGGATGCTCAGTACTGAATCTAAAAGGGCAAACAAAGGAAATAGTCTCCCCTTTTGGGCTCAAGAACTGAAAAAGCTATTGAAACAACACTGGCTTTCATAAAGACATATTTTTTGAGTTATACAGGAATTTAGAGCTATAGCTGGGAGAAATGATTAACTGGTCAGTTCATCAGTCTGGTACACCTTGTGAAACATGTTCTTCCGCCTCTTGCACTTATCATCATCCCAATGAAGATGGGAATCCTCAGGCTTGTCCTTCATGCCGCCGGCAGGATGGCGGAAGCAGTGTCATATGCTCCACCATTACACAACCACATCCAGAAGCCAGGATGAAAAGAGGGCAAATTTATTTCTTTGTATCCCTAAATAACAGTAGCTAAAACTGTCCCAGAAGGAAGCCAAATGATGTCTGTCATATCTCACTTGCTAGATTCTGTCACATGCTTGTGCCATAATGAATCATTTGGCAAGGCTATGGCATTGCCTTAATTGGCTGGGACAAGTCAGGCCTGCCCTCTGGAATTGGAGAAGAAGCCAAATTCTTCTGATGCTCAGAAACTCTGGGCAAAGCACAAAGGAATGAGATGCATGCTCACAAGCCACCAAGAACACAGCCTGTGCCCACCACTAAGGCAATCCCTTAGTTCTGCTCATCTGTCCTCCCCCATTCCTTCCTATTTTCATTACAATCTACTAAAATTCTGACTTGTTTATTTTACAATCTCAACATTTTATCAGCAGCTTAAAGAGTTCCCTCTAGACCTTGTTCCGAGGTGTCTTATAAATAGGCAAACATTCCGCTCACAAACAGAGCACTTACAGGCACATTAAGAAATGCAATTGTCTGTTAACTTGCCCACTCCTTTAGATCAGCAGTATAATTCATGGAAAGTACCTTGGGGCAAGGAGTAGCCCCAAGACACCCATGATTCTATTGCTTTAATTCCTCAAACTCCAAGATTGCTGTATTTGTGGCACTTTATAGACTCCTGAAGAGTGAGAGAGTCATACTTCATACATTAATACATTGTGGGGGATGTTAATAAATATTTATTAGGCAAAGCAAACAACTCATGTTATTCCTTTTGGAATTCTCCTCTATGTTTTCAAATAGGTGAAGACTGCCTTTAAGAAGTCATTAACCACCACCACCACACCATGTCTGTTCATTCTTTACCTCAGGGAATCTAGATTTCATCCTCTGAAAATGACCACTATTTCAAGTGAGACTGCAGCACCCTACTTCACAGCACCTCAAAAAATTTGCACCACTGCTTGAAGTTTTGTGTTTGGTGAATATAGTCACAGCCTTCTTTCTTCTAACATTTCACAGCCAAAAAAATTCCACGACAGAACATTCAGATGTAGGCTAACATGCAATGCATCTCAAAGCAGCTGCTTCTGCTGCAATACTGACTCGTGACTTTTGACATGGACACCAGCACCCTCCCATTCCATCTCTGGTTTGCTTATCATTTGAAGAATTGTGACCCTTCCATGCATTGGCTTGTATCACTGCTTCAGGAAATGCCTTGGCCTTCAGCCTGTACCTTCTAAGCTTCTCTTGAGAGCCTTTCCTGAGGTCAGCTTGCTAGGTATCCTGAAGTAAATTTAGACACCTCCATTCTAAATACTTTAGTCTGTTTAATCATTGCTTTGGATTGGTTATGCCATCTCGCCTGGCCCTAGCTTTAAAAATAAAAATAAAATAAATAAAAAATTTAAAAAAAAAAAACTTATTTGAATCATAAAATTCTTTAAAAAAAAAAAAAAGATTTTGTGTTTGCTTTTAAAAAATATCCCATTGCCTGATTGCAGCCTTTTTAATATAGAAAGGCTTTGATAAATATGTGTTAATTAAATTGTTAAACGGAATATAAATATACAAAAAGCAGGGAAAGTTTCTCAAATTATTAGAGGACAACTTTCGTGTGTAAATTTTCTTCTCAGTTTCTTCTGCATATTTGTCAGATTCTTTGAAACAAACACTGTAGAGGTAAATGCATTCTTTGGTTAAATTTTGCATTAAAAACAGTTGACAGTTTCTTTGGCCTATGCACGCACATGGAGGTGAGACTTTAACTGAGGAAGCAGAAGAAAGAAGAAAAAAAAAGAGGGGGGAGAGAAGGAGAACAAATAACACCAAGTTTGTTTGAAAAAACATAGGGAGACATTATTTTACGTTTACTTAAAAATCCAAATGTGATGTATTTGAGTTTATAATGTTTTTCAAATGAAGTTGTTCCACTTGGGGTAATAATGCTTTCCCTAAGAGTCATAGACTATATAACAAGTGCCACACATGGAAACTCCTTTGAGTTGTTGCTAGGGAAGTCCAACCGACTCTCAAACCAATATGGCCACTGCCATTGCCCTTGATCACCTATCAAAACTTGAAGGTAAGCCCTTATTGATGAAGATACCACAAACTTTGAACGTGGGAGTTTGGGGATTCAAGCTGATAGCAACCTGAAAGCCTCCATAAGGACTAACTCTCATACTATCCAAAGTTGCTATGCAAGATGCTAAGGGAGAAAAGTAGTAAATACTCTTAATCAGCTCTAATGCTTATGGACCACAAAAGTGAACAATCCTGACAAGATATCTTCAATGGTGCAATAGCAGCATTTATATCTTGGGAGTCACTAACAACTCTCTAATTTGCTATAAGACCTGATCAATTCATGCCTGATACTGTAAACTATTATATTTGGTTTTGGACCCGGATTTTCGGGCCTGATATGGAGGTTCAGGCCTACTCACAGCCCTACTGCCACTTTGCCCCAAAGAAACATACAAAAGCTTATATTCATTTCATGCTGATCATCCTAGGACCCAGGCATGTCTAGCACTTGTTCTTAAATTAACCCATTTTGTTCAGCCATGAGCCTCCATACTTTTTCTCAGAGCAGCATTTCAGCTTTTTTTTCTCTGCATCTGCAGCCATCTCCTCCTTGTGTCTCTGTTACATCCCTGTGCTCTGAGATGTTCCTAGAGTTTTCTTAGTCTAGTAGCCCCAACTACACTTACTGTCTGCCTTTGGCTAATCAGCGTTTTTATTAAACCAGTAGGCAGGACAATTATTTACAATAGAAAAGAACACAATTCTACTACAGTAAACTTAACAAACTGCCTATGATGGGTGAGGCCATGGGTCCTAGATGAAAATCTGCTTCTGTCACTTTCCTAGATCAGTGTCAATTCTAACAGCATTCTAAATCCTTTTTTTTTAATACCCACATCTAAGTGTATCTCTCATTCTTCTTTTGCAAAGACTCATTCTGCACAAGTTGAAAACTATTACAGACATCCACAACTGGACAAAATGAAGAGAACAAAGATTGTGGGGTGTACAACCCTAACTGGTACATCTACAATACAACCCTATACTTCAGGTTCATGCACATCACAGAACAGGGAACATAATGGACATAAGAAACAGGTCACCTACCATGAAGTAATGTCTCTACATATGACAGGGAAGCTGTACCCATAGCATTAAAAATGTGGTCACCTAAATAAGAGCTGCATAATGGCACCATCAGTTGCTCCATCTCCATCTGAAATGTTACAGGCAATTGATGGTGGCCAAGAGGAAAAAAAAAACAGTCTTCTACATGGATAAATCCACTGATAGGTCATCCAGACCCAATGGTCAGCCCTAAACACATATACATATGAGCAATACTAAATGGACTCAGTAGGTTATATATATATATATATCTTTCATGCATAGGTATGTGTACGTATATACATATGTATATGTTATAAAATAATAATTAAAGAAAAAGTCAAATATTTTAAAGGGGACACAAGAGAAGTTAAAGGTAGAGAAGGAGGGGTAAAAATAATATAAATATAATCTGCATGTACAAAAGTCTTACAAATAAAATAAAGTTTTAAATTAATTGAATGAATAAATTATTTTTAAATGAAAAGACAATTTAAAATTTTAAAAGATATGCAATTGTCACCTGTAAATAAAGCAAAAAAAACTATTGAAAAATAACCTACCTTTACATTATAAATATACTATGAAGTCAGTTGAATGATGCTTTTTAGGCTGACTAAAACTCCTCTGACTTTTTTCCTTTCTTTATCTCATTCTTTCTCTTTCTATTTTGATAATTTTTTTTTCTATCAGGCAACTGTAGATCACTGCAATTATTGAAGAATGAAATTATTCAGAACTGATAGTCAATATTGCATACTTACAGTGAGATCCAGATCATTCTTTATGCCATGCCCCTGTAACTGTAACACTCACTGTAAGGTACCAATCATCCTTTATGTCATGCCACTGTAACTGTGACACTCACTGAAAGGTCTTAATCATCCTTTATGCTGCCATGATACTGTAACTGTGACAATCACTGTGAAGTCCTAATCACCCTTTCTGCCATACTTTGTAACTATGACACTCACTGTAGGGACTGGATCATCCTTTAGGATGCAAATCTCGGTAGCTATGATTTTGCTCTCTCATTAATATCTTTCAGGCCCCTAGAAGGTTGCTTCGCTAGACAAGCAGGCACTTGATCACTTTTTCTTGGAGTAGATAGGGAAGTTATGTCTTCTGCAGCTTGAAAATTAGGAAAGATACTTTTTCCCCCACCATCATTTCTAATTTTATTCTTCCTGTGATATCCTGCAGAGATACATGCTTAATATATTAGGGAATGGAAATATACCTCAGAAGTGAAAAGCACATATTGCCCTTCCTGAAGACTCATATTCACTTCCCAGTGAATCACAACCACATATAGCTCCAGGTTTAAGTTCTCTGACACTTCTGGCCTGTGGAGGCACCTGCACTCAGGTACACATATTCACACATAAAGCTAGATACACTGAATCTGATAGAAGGTCAGGTCAGAAGTAGTCTTGAACTCAAAGGTAAAGGAAAAGAGTTTCCAAACAGAATACACACAGTAGTAAGATCAAGAATTAATAAATAGGAGCTCACAAAAATGAGAGCTTATGCATGTCAAAGGACACCATCATTTAGACAAAGTAACAACCTATAGAATGGGATAAAATTTTTACCAATTGCATTTCTAGCAGAGGACTAATATCCAAAATTTTTAAAGAGCTAAAAAAAAAGACACCAAGAAAACAAAGAGCCCTACTAAAATAGGGGTACAGAAGTTCTCAAAAGAGAAAAGTCAAATGACTGTGAAACACTTGAAGAAATGTTCAATATCCTTAGTCATCAGGAAAATGCAATTCAAAACTGCTTTGAAAAATTACCTTATAAGAATTGGAATGTTCAATATCTATAAAACAAATGACAGCATATGCTGTCAAGGATGTAGAGTAGGGGGAACACACATCCATTTCTGGTGGGAGAGCAAACTTGAATAGCCACTATGAAGATCAGTGTCCTCAGAAAGGTGAAAATTGATTTACCTCAAGATCCAACTATATCACTTCTAATCATATACCCAAAGGACTCTGCATCCTACTTCACAGACACTTGCTCAACCATGCTCATTGCTGCTCTATTCATAATAGCCAGAAATTGAAAACAACATAAGCATCTGTCAGCAGATGAATAAAGAAAACATAGTACATTTACACAATGGAATATTACCCAGTCATTTAAAAAAAATCATAAAATTTGCAATTAAATGGATAGAAAGAGAAGAAATCCTGAATAAGGTAACCCAAACCCAGAAAAAATAAGGTGGTATGAATCTGCTTGTGTGTAGATGTGACCCAGTAAAAATCCATATAGACACAGAGATTAAACAGTAAAAAGGGGACTAGAAGGGCAGGATGGATATTTCTAGGAGGGGGAAATAAAATAGTAAATATTGAATCTGGTGGAACTGAAATAGAAAGATCAAACAAGGAGGTGAAAAATAAGAAGGATAAAGGGAAGGAATATGAGGAGACAGAAGCAAAACTTAGAACCATTTGAGGATTCATAGAACCTAAGCTTCCTATAATACATGCATATTTGAAGATGATCTAAATAAAATTGTAATATAGCAGAAGAGACAGAACTCCAACAGGGCATCTCTTGGCACCAAATGAAACTTCCAATACTAGGTATGGGTTACATTTAGCAAAGTTCTTGGTCAAAGTGGTCCCATAGGAAGCTGCAAACAACTCAGGCTGTTGCCAAGGCTATTAATGGCTCTCTACAAACTGTTGATAAGTCACTATTTCTAAAGACAAAACCTACACAACTCATTGAACATAGAAAAGTCAAGCTGGTTCCTACCTAGACCCTTTGGGCTAATATTCCTGGTATCTGTATGCTACCAACAAAGAAAGATAAACATAAACCCTAGCTATAAAAATGGCTTGCCTTTAAGATGCACTGGCTCAAAAGTGGCATAAAGCTTGTAGGAGTATCTGATTTGAGTTAAGGCTACTCAATGAAACCCATATGTAGTGCTGCTTGGGTGACCAAGAATCTGAGACTAGACTCAGAACCTAAAGGAAAACCAAATACTAACTTCTCTGCTAAAGGAACATAGCAATCAAATGACTCCTGATGATATTCTGCTAGACTCATAGATCAGTGTCTTGTTCAGCTATCGTCAGAGAAGCTTCCTCCTGTAGCAGATGGGAACAAACACAGAGACCTACTGCCAGATAATGTGCAGAGAGTGAGAGACCTCAGAATACCCAGGCCTAAATGGGTTGTTGCCATAAAATCCTTCCCCTCAGAGCTCAGGGAACTTTGGGGAAGAGAAAGCAGAAAATGAGTAAGAGCCTGAGGCAATTAAGGAGACAAATTCTAAGCACAGCAGCACTGACTCATATATGAACTAACAGACTGTGGCAGCATGCACAAGGCCTGCATGAATTTGCACCAACTGGAGTCCTAGCGCTGAGCAAAGGGGACAGATGCCCTCAGCCCTAACTCAGAAGCTACCTCCAACTGATAACTTTCTCTATGGAAATCGCACTGGGGAAACAAAGCACTTTTGAGTAGGCCCCATGCCCTGCAGTAGACGGCAACACAATCCAAATTCAGTGACAACCGTTAGAGGTTCTTTGTCTCATAATGTTAAGTCAGAGGTATGTGTGTGAGTGTGTGCATGCATGTGTGCATGTATGCATGTGTGTATTATGGCTTCCAGTTTGAGGTTTTTATGGGATACCTGTGTACAGTCTCTGCATCTGTGTGTGCTTCTCACGTTTTCTCTTGGGCTCTTTTTCTTGTTTGGCTGTTTGTCATATTCAAGATTTCTTTGTCTTTTATCTATCTTATTTCCTTGCATTTTATTTTATTATTCTTTAGATGCCTGTTTGTATTCTAATGAGAAACAGAAAGGGTGTGGATCCAGTTGGGAGGGAATATGGGAAAGAACTTGGAGGAGCATAGGGAAGGCAAACCATAATCAGAACATATTGCATGAAAAAAATCTGTTCTCAATAAAAGAATAAAAACATCTTGGTAAAGACTTTTAAAAAATATACTTGTCATTGTGTAAACAGAAAATACAGCATTGTTGACAGAAGACAACAGACCCTAGAAGTAGAAAGAAAGTTTCCTGGAAGGGTGAAGTAATTCCATAATTTCATGAAGAGAAAGATGTCTTTACATTCCTAAATGGATTTATGTTACAAAAGATGTCTCTCCAGAAGAAAGTAAAATCCCCTTTCTATTTTGACTTGTTACTACAATTTTTATTTCAACTATTATAAATAAGAAATGTTGCAGCTTTTTAATACCCAGCACTCAATTTGTAGAGAATTCTTAGACTTGAAGATAAAGCCAATTTTGAAGGAATAGATAACCATGTTAAGAGTCTTCTGCAAGAATGTACTTGTTTCACTCAGAGTCTCCAGCAGAAATAAACACATTTAGAATATACGCAGAACCATTCATCATTTTGTTTTTTTTTTTTTTAAATTTTTTTTTTTGATTTATTTATTTATTATGCACACAGTTTTACAGAAGAGGGCGCCAGACCTCATCATAGATGGTTGTGAGCCACCATGTGGTTTTGCTGGGAATTGAACTCAGGACCTCTGGAAGAACAGTCAGTGCTCTTAACCTCTGAGCCATCTCTCCAGCCCCCATCATTTTGTTAAAAGTATTAAATAATCCACTGGGGGAAAATATGGGGAGAAAAACCCAAGAACAATGTGTAACTCTGGAATATCAAATCAGTTTGGACAAATCATCAGAAAACATACTGTACAAAACAATTTATGTTGTCCCCACAGACTGAACAATGTGACTTAGGAAGAAATTTGCATTTTTGTCATCAATAGAACTTTACCCTTAGGATAACAGAATATGAATCAACCTCTCAGAAAGGTATTAACCATTTCTTAACCTGGAGAATTCTCAAATAGCTACAGAGTTCTATACTTTGAGATTCTCCAAAATGATGGGTGTATCATAGACATAAAGATTAAATAAGATTTTTAAATTCTAGATCCTTAGTTGGAATCACCTAAAATTAAAAACCATTAATGAGTCAAACCCAGATAGCAGGCTCTCAGGCAGTTGTCAATATCTATTTCAGTTGCTGTGTTGGTCCTGGTTGTTTAGAGTTTGTGTGTGCATGTGAAAATTATCGTAACATGCCTTTTTCAGAAGCTCCAAGGTTTCTAGCCCTGGATATTTGTTCTCAAGACTCTTAGAGAGATAATTTTGATCTGATTTTACTGCTTAGGACCTTGATATCCTTGTCCTTTTGGATACAGTTTTAATATCTTAAATTCTTTTAATCAGTTACACAACCACCTCCTATGAAAGTAAGTCTAATTTGAAGAACTCTGGCATTAATTGGACTTGTATAACCAGAAAAAATAAGTGTAGATCTGTGCCTTCAATTACAAACTTCACTTCATGGATCTCATTCAAACACTAGCCACCAGGCATTTTTCCTTTTATTCCTGTAGTAGTAGCATTTATTATTTGTATTGTGAACTAATAATTTATATAACCTTTTTTTTAAAATGTATGTAACAACATTACTATTGGCTAAATATGATTATATGAGGTGTGCACAATGATTTTCTCCACTTTGAAGATAATAGCACTAAAGCACAAAAAGAATGCAGAATTTCCCCCAAGTCCCGTAACTTGTGAAAAGTGGAGATGGGATTTGAATTCAGGCAATCTGACATCACAATTGAGTGTTCTTGACTACAATGTCCTCTGAATTTACACTACATTTTTATTCCATGGAAGCCCTATTCTCCTGCTCAAAGGGAGAAAAAAGAATAATAACAGCAAAACCCAAACAAAACTAGCCCATCCACACTGTCTGCTCAAGCCATTGCTGTCCAGCTAACATCCACTATTGAAATCACACAAAGGGACTTAGTTTCTCGTCTAGTGAATTTATTCTTTCTGAGAGCTAAAGGTAGGATTGGGCCTCCTTGCTCCTCATGACCCACACCTTGCTTCTATACTCTGCACCCTTACTATGAGGGTTGTTGGTCATGTGAAACAGCAATGTGTTTAGTATTTCCTTCTCTAATCCCCGTCTAAAAGTGGTTCCTCTCTTCTGATGACAACAATGCTACAACAGTAGTACATATCAGATTCTTGCTAGCTAACTCAGCTCTTGTGACTAGTCCTTATGGGCCAGTTTTGCCCTGATGCAGTCACCGTTGCTCATGATGTCTTCCCTCCCTGTACTGCTTTGTCCATCTTCAAATTTTGCTCAAGGCAGATCTCAGCAATGGTTTGATCTAGGAATTTTGCATTGTCTTTATGACCACACACTTGTACAAGGTCATTCCATTTTGGGCTCACTCTGTCATCTCTCAAAAAAAGAAAGGAAGCAAGAGGAGATGAATGGAGAGTGGAGGAATCAGGGCAAAAGAAGGAAAAAAAATTATTTGTTGAATGTATTGATTCAAAGGATAAAAATTTAAAGCAAATTTCTACATATCTCAGACAGTAACTGGTAATTGTGATGTGATCTAAACTCTAATGTTGTAAAGACAATGTGGCAATTAACCCTTCAGTTATCTCTGTGGACTAACAGATAAAATAATATACAAGCGAAAGCTATGTGTTTCTTCCATAAAAACTTTTATGTAACAACCTTGAGCTCCACTTTTAAAGCCTAATCTTTTAAGTAATGATTTATTTTTTTATCATTTCTAGAAATGTTACTCCAGGGGGAAAA
The DNA here is from genome assembly GCA_004025045.1 of Sigmodon hispidus. Lineage (NCBI taxonomy): Eukaryota > Metazoa > Chordata > Mammalia > Rodentia > Cricetidae > Sigmodon > Sigmodon hispidus. The sequence continues at coordinate 9,879 of PVIH01016189.1, read as the reverse complement.
TGAGACCCAAAAAGATAAATGTTAGTAATTAAACTAGAATCTTCTATCTTACACTAGATGGTGCATTTATAAAGCCACATAGGAAAATATGAATCATCTTTATGACAATTGTTACAAGAATCATTAGTACTAGTCCTACATTAAGTAAGGAAATAAATTGCTTTGCTTAAAATTTAATCCAACTTTCCCTTTACATATTCACGAAAGGGAACAGCATTTTACATGCTAGAAGGGCAACAAAGAACCCTAAGCTCCCTGCAGCAAACAATTAATATGCTTTATCATCAGAGAGCATCTATTCTTTGACAGTTTAATTAGACAGGATGTAGGATAAAGGCTGGTTTGATTGTTTTGATTGACCCAGCCTGTCAAATCAAGTCAAATCCATCAAATATCTTGACACAGACAAATAATCCCTTGCACAAGAATATCATATTTTATAATGCATTATGGTATGGATTTGGCACTATATTGGCATCAATAGTACAAAATAAAGGTAGTGGATATAGCAGTAATAATAATCTTTACATAAAATACCTACACTCCATTACATAATGTATATTTCCTCTTCTATGAATATTCTGAATGATCTGTATAGCTGTACTTGTAGTTTCAAATGAGAGACTTTATTAGGTCTGTATCTAACAAAAGTAGGATCAACTACCAGATTGGCAAAACATTGTCCAACCAAAAACTTACAACATCTAAAAAAAGATGACTGGAGTTCCATAACTGAGAGTGCATACATAGCATCCTCAAATGGAGGCTTATAATCTATAGTAGAAACAAACTGCCTTGAAATTGGTGTGCCACTGCTTGCAAATGAAGAAGTCAGCCAAAGATATCAGTCTATCAATGGATAGGTTTCCCTTCCCATTCCCACCATTGGTATTTTTATGTCTGGGGTTAAGTAACTTTGTTGGAAATAGTCCATTTTCTCCCTGTTCTTAAGCACAGATGTTGTTAATGACTTTTGCTGCTTACTGTTTGTCCTCACCCATCACAAAGTCAGGTGACCTGTCAATCATCAAACAAGGAAAGTCACAGGATATTTTGAGACAACATACTTGGGCTTGAAAGCTCAAACAAGGATTCCTAATCACGTTCCAGAACCATCTTCTCAATAAGCTTGGCAACTTACCAATATAGTGTACATTACAGTGTGTGTGTGTGTGTGCGCGCGCGCGTGTGAATGTTGTAATGCCATTTCTTCCCCCCACCAGGGGAGAGCGTGAACGCAGTCCCCTACTACCACAAATTATGCAATAGAGTTTCCCACATTTGAAGAAATTGTTGGGTCAGCACATCCAGAGTGCAATGGATAAGCCTCGCCCTGGGAAAACTATCTTCGTGATCATAGTATCTTCCCTGTCCAGTAAGTATTCATTTTTTTTTCATATGCTTTTATCAAAAAGAAAAGAAAGATTTTACTTGTGATGGTCTATGATCTTTAGTCTCTCTAATGTCAAGTTTTTAAAGTAATATGTACTCTTAAGATGTGTCCCTCATTTATACACTTTACTTTGTTTATTTCCCCCTCTACTTATAGTTGCTTTTTGAATACTGTTCTTGCAGTATTCTTCTGTTTTGTTTTGTTTTTTGTTTTTTGCTTTTTTTTTTTGAGGGAAAGTAAGGTAAAGAAAACAGGTTTTTTTTCTTTTAGATATAATGTTGGTCAATAAGATATTTAATGAGTATTTGTTGTTTTTTATTTTTAATAGTTTTTTTTAAGAATTCCATTTATAGGAACTGCAGTTAACTCAGACCTACTCCATCTTTTCCCACTTTCTTTTCAAAGACAAGGCCTCTATGTATCTTAGGATGGCCTTAAAGTCCCAAAATAACTGAGGGTGGCCTCAAACTGAAACGGGGGAGTAAAAGAGAGAGAATGAGAGTAGGAACATGAGGGTTCAAGATGGCCAAGTTGGAAGGATGGAGAAAGAGAGCAATGAAAGAGATATTCTGACAGAGGGAACCATTGTGGTTTTATAAAGAAATCTGGTGCTAGGGAAATCCCCAGGAACCCAAAAAGTTGTCCTCAGCTAAGACTACTAGCAATTGTGGAGGGGTGACTTACTAGCCTTCCCCTGTAGTCATATTGGTGACTACCCTAATTGTCATCACAAAACCTACATCCAATGACAAATGGAAGCAGATGCAGTAGCCTACTTGTTCCAAGTAAGGCTCACTGCCTCGTAGCCATTTATTAGTGAACCCACTAATGGGCTAGTGCATCAATACAATTATTGACCTTTTAAATCATCACCTCTCAACTGTGTCGCAAGCTGGGAGATAAAGCCTTCAACACGTTATGTGAAGACACTCCATGTACCTCCGACTATACTTTTTATAGTCCTTTTTTATAGTGATACATCCCTCAAGACCGATGTGATGGCTAATCTTTTTTTCTTGAACATGACTTGTTTGAGAGAAGGTTAGAAAACCAGTAAAGTACATTTCTGTGTGGAACTTGGAGGCTGTTTTTAGTGAAAACTGGTATGTGAGTCAGAACTGCGAAAGAGTTTCTTTAATGCAATGCTGTTCAACAGGTTGAAATCCACTCTTCTTCTTGAGGAGATATCTCTTAAAAATCACTGCTTATGTCACCCTTCAAGCAGTTTCTTGGTCTTCTGTCTTAAATGAGGGCTACATCATGGGTCCCTCTTTATTCTAAGGCTTTCAACTTCTTAGACTGAGAAGCCACTACCTTCTCAGAGACAACAATTGGGTAATTATCCAGCCTTTGATCTCATGAGCCAACCTAATAAACTCCATCCTAACTGTATATGCATAAGTATATATTTAAAATGTGTATTAAATTCTGTGTATTCTATATGTATTCATATATATTCTATCAGTTTGGTCCTTCCAGTAAACATTGACTAATAAATATAGCCCCCAATGTAAATATTACTTCCCTTGTAAAGTCACCAAAAAACTTAAAGGACAACTTAATACTTCTTTCTCTATTTTCCAAACACACATTAATTTGTAATTATTGTACCTTGCAACAAGTTGCATCACAAATATTGCTTACAGGTACTATGGTATTGCATTAGTTATTCTTTTGTTGCTATGACATCACACCATGACTGAAAGTGATTTACAGATGTAAGACTTTACTGTGGCTTACAGTCCTTAATGGGGGGCAAGGCTTGGCAGCAAGTGACCAGACAGGAGGCTGAGAGGTCGCATCTTTACATTAAGAATGGAGCAGAGAGAGTTAGTAGAGAGAGACTATAAACCTTCAAAGTCTGCTCCCCCAGTGATACACTATCTTCAGTAAGACCACATATTCCAAAACTCCCATAACCTTTCCGCACAGCTCTACCAACTATGGTCCAAGTGTTCAAGTACATAGGCCTATAGAGGGTATTTCTTACTCAACGTTATCAAAGATAACTTGTCATTTAGATTCAGCCCATTAGCACAGAATGTTTTGATGTTGGATCATGTTTAGATAAGAATCCCTTTCAATGTACATGTTTTGTTGAATGAATGTACTAAAGAATTCCATATCTCTATATGACATAATAGCCTAAGGATACATTTAAAATACATGAAGTATTTTTATTTTATCACATTTAATTTATTTATTGTTGGAGTGAGTATTGCGGGTGCCATATCACCTTTCCTGATGTAAGAGGACATCTTGAGAGAGTTTATTCTCTTCTTCCACTGTGTGAGTCTCAGGGATTAAATTCAGGTTGTTAGACTTGGCAGGAGGTCACTAAGGCTTCTCACTGACCCTGACAATTTTAATATTAAAAAAATAAACAATGATCAAGAAGAGTTCTAGTTGAAATACTATTTATTTACATGCTCAGAGCAAATCTGTAAGTTAAGATTATATATTATGTATATTTTCAATGTAGCTGCGGGAATTAAAAATACAATATGCCATCCTTGCTTTAAAATTAAGTATCTTGAAGTAAAAAATGAGTATCAAGTTGGCAATGCTAATAATTTTAATGTATTTTTTTTTTATTTTTAGATTTTCAATGTTGTACCCAGTCCTTTTTAACCCTATGAGTTTGAATAAAAGGCAGGGATAAGCTAGAAAAATACAAAAATATCTTTCTTTCTTTTCTGATACTGTAATTTCAAAGAGAAATCCCATATGTGGCCTCTTAAAATAAACTGCAAAAGAACTATAAAGGGGAATAAAATAAAAGAAATAAAATAAAATAAAAAATAAATAAATAAAATAAAAATAAATAAAATAAAAAAAACCCTACATTTCCTACCATGAGTAATGAATAAATCAATGAATATAAAATAAGTCTGAGAATAGATCCAAAATAAGCCATGTGGGGAACTAAGTATATTGAAGGGTTAGAGGCAAAAATTACTACTAATGCAGATATTAAGAATATTTACTTCCCTGGATCCAGACTGTAATACAATCTTTGTGCAAATACTTTGAAAATGTCTTTCCTAAGCAGTTTGGGAAATTCTGACTCTGATGAAGAAATTCACATATGCAGGATAAATATGGTGTTTTTTTCCACAAATGATCTTTGAATTAAGGGCACATCATTAGCACAGTATCACTCAAAATCAGTATCTGAAAGCAAATTTCATCTTTTGGCAATAATACACACTCACTGGGAAGCTATGGGGACAGGATCCTAATCTCTAGGAGCCCTGGATAGAATTCATTTTCTCCAAACACTGGACCAGACCAGTGGAGCCCAAACATATTTCCACCCTTGGATGGATACAAACCCTCTTTGCTAGGTAAATTTTCTGAATTATTCATGATAAAATGTCCTTGCAAACAATATTGGAAAGAGGGGAAATGTATGTACATTTTGTGCATGTGTCCTCTCTGGAGAGAGCATTTCAGATTTATGGCTTGCAAACCATTTAAAAGAGGACTGTGTTATGATTCCAGATGGCTGCTTAATTTTATCATTAAATTTATTTCAAAAAAATCTTCAAACATTTACCACTGATAAACTATATTGGCAAAGATATATGTGATTGATTAAAATTGATGTTTATAGCAGGTGGCCAAATTACACAAATCTGCTTTGCCGTGGAGCTGTATTAAAAACACCACACATAAAACTAATCTGCCATTTTAAGAAAGTAGTTGAAGCCAACCCAATAACTGTTGCCTTTTAAAAATTTGACCATTTAGCTGGCCATGCTCTACCAATATGCTAAAACCAATCTGGGACAGAAGCCATGAAATAATCCCAAAGTGCCAAATGGAATGATTACCAAACATTTTTATTTGCTTCCAAAAAATAGGTTGAAATCATTCTCTTTTTTAACCTTTGTGTGTGTTCATATGGGTTGGCTTGCCATGGCAGGTATATAGAGGTCAGAGGATAGTCTTAGGTCTTGACCTTCAACCTTGATTGAGACAAGGTCTCTTCTTGGTTGCTATTACCTATGCCACTCTAGTTTCTGAGGGGCTGCAGCAGCTTCCCATGTTACCTTAAAATATCTAGGTTTGAAGAGGGGTAATACCATGCCCTCCCTTCTTTACATGGCTTCTAGGAATCCAAGCCCAGTCCTCAGATTCATACAGCAACTTCTGTATCCACACAGCCATCTCCTATGGCCCTGAACACATGCTCAGGTTATATTTTTTCTCACCTCTCTTGTGCTTAATTGCACAAGGAAATTGTCAGAAAAGTTTCACGTTGACATCCAAGGCCTCTTCATTCTATACTTGGATCTGTATAGTATGCTTGGGTGAGGAAGGTGACTATTCCCCATCCACCATCTGCCCACTGCAGTCTCCAATACTATTTATAAAGTTTATATCTAGGAGACAGCCATATCTCACAAACAGAAAATGATGGTTTTCTTTGTCCACCTAATTTTTGATAATAATGCTCAAGACTGACAGAGTAGTAGCAGGAAGAGATATCAAGATATGTTGTAATATTCTCACATCAACAATGTATATGAGCAATATTGCACAAATTCTACTGATATATAATGAAAACCCAGAGCTAAATAATAGGGGGAAACTGGAATATCAGAGAGAAGAAACAAATGACAGTCAATTCTCACCCAGCCCACTTCTCAGGACAAACAGGATAAGGGCTATCTTCATGGGTCATCAGCCTGACTGGTTGCTTCTACAGAATCCTCAGTTTCTGCCTTCCCCTGCCTTATTTCTCTTTGCCTAACCCAGTTGTTTCACCTACAGGTTCAACTCTGTATCATAATTCTACAGTTAAGATTAAAGGTGTGAGTTACCACTGCTTAGATTTGAATTCACAGAAAAGCAGATCTAAAGGTGCAGGCCACCACTTGGTCATCCCTAGTGATGGAACTAAAGGTATAGGTCACCACTCTCTGACCTTCATGGCTTGATTGTGGGTGATTCTGTCATCTGATATTCCAGACTGATTTTATTAAATACATAACATATAACCACAGAGTAAGGCCAAGTTGTAAATTTTGTTAGAATTAATTACTAAAATTAAAATACATTAAAAAAGATGAAATAGGTTGTATTTTAAAATTCAGAGATCTTACTTAAAGAAAAAGTTTATAAAATTTGGATTTATATCAGAAGTTTAAAAAATTCATATTTTATAATATTTTACAAATCTGGTGACCAGGGACACTTAAGACTCAGTTATGTTTACAGGAATGAGCTGTACATATGTACATGCACATACATACATACATACATACATACATACATACACACATAGCAAGCTCATGTATATGCATATTGTCTTAGCGTTTCAGTTACTGTGAAGAAACACCATGACCATGGCAATTCTTATTAAAAAAAAAAAAAAAAAATTTAATTAGAGTGTTTTACAGTTTCAGACATTATTCCATTATCATCATAGTGGGACATGGCAGTGTGCAGGCAGAAGTGGTGCTGGAGAAGGAGCTAAGAATTCCACATCTCATTTTGTAGACAACAGGAAGTGAACTACAGCACTGGGGATAGATTGAACATAAGAAACCTCAAAGCCCACCACACACTGACACACTTCCTTCAACAACGCCACACCTCCTCCAACAAGATCACACCCCCTTATAGTACCACTCCCTATAGGAGTCATTTTCTTTCAACTACATTATCTGAGATATATGTACATGAGTATACTATATATGTACACACATGGATGTAGCATGTGCATGTGCATTTATGCACACACACAAGTACAGATAAAGATGGCATTAGGAGGGAGCTTTAATTTGTTTCTATTTGTTTTCTACTTTTTTGTTTGCTTGGGATTTTTGTGCATTTGTTTTCTTTTGTTTTTGAGACAATATAGTTCAGTCTACCCAGAAAATCACTATGGAGATAAAGCTGACCTTGAGCTTCTAATCTCCTGCATGATGGAATTATAGGTAGGTGTGCATGTATGCCTGTGCACAGTTTTACTCACCACAGAGTTTCATGCATGTTATGTGAGCATTCTAATAACTTTGCCATATCTGAAGCCCCTTGAAATGGGTTTTATTTATCTAGTATTTGATATTTACTTGAATTCACTGATCTAACATAAGTCCTTTGAACAGAGGAAGCATGCTATTAGACCTTGGGAAAAATGGGTTTGGAATAGCTCATAGGATACTGAACCACCAAATTTATTTACACATGCAAAGATCTTGCCATTTCTTTTTCATTCATCACACAAATTTAAACACAAACAATTTAGGGGAAATTTCCTTTTAGAGCTATAAAGTTACTAGCCCTCATCTACTTAAAAATCTGAAATTTAGCTTTATCTGCCAAAGGAATTTCTAGTCACATCTACAGGAAACAGCATACCTTCTTGTTATCAACAAGATTAAGACCCTGCTAATTTGTTATGTACTTATTGCATTTTGCTTCTTCCTCTATTTTTTCACATTAATAACTGCATTTGTCTCTGCTACCATGGATGACTACCAATACTGTGCCATTATTAATATGAATACCTTATTGATCATTATATGCACTTGCTTGCATGTACATACATAGCCTAGTTGGACTAATCCGATGTAGGTTACACTGAGTCAACACAGAGCTTAAAATGTTTATTTATGGGTAAACAGAAAGGACGTAATGATAGAGACCTTCCCTGCTCTGCTAACCTTTTAAAATCATCCTAAGTTTTCAAAAAAGGTTTACTGCAATGTTTCCTATAAAAGTTTATAAGATGTTAATGTAACATGCTACATATGTCCTTTAAATGACTATGTACAATAAACTATGCTGCTGCAATGTACAAATATTTTGAGTTTTATGCAGTATACTTTTTGTTGTTGTTGTGAAGGCTTTTTTTAGTTTATGTGTGTGAGTGTATGCCTGCATGTATATTTGTGCATCATATGCATGCCTTTAGCCCCTAGAGGTCAAAAGAAGACATTAGATAGTCTCAAATTGGAGTTATCAAAGGCTCTGACCTACCATGTAGAATGATGAGACTGTACTCAGCTCCTGTGTAAGAGCAACAAGTGGCTTTAACCACTGAGCCATCTCTCTAGTCCCTAATTTCTCTTTAAATCCAATTTAAATGATATCTCTGGACATTTCTAAGTGCCTAGATTCTTCCTAATAACATTACTTGGGTTATAGTTCAATACAAAGAACAAAATATCATTTAAGGCACGCTCTCTCGTTCTGACTTTCTTAATACTATTGAGTATTTTGTAGTGCTGGGTCTCAAGTTTTAAACCTTCCAGCAATCAAATTTCTCCTAATATTCCAGCATAATGAGCGAAACTCACGTGGGTCAAGTACCTCAATATTTTTTTACTAAGTTCTATTAATCAGTCATTCAGTGTTCTCTCTGGTAAATGATGATAAGATTTTTTTTTCCTTCTTTATTTTGTATTTATCAAAAAAAGAAAAAAAAACAGTAAAAAGAATTTAAAATGCGGAAGAGTTAACAATAACTATACAGAGGATAAGAATCATAAGCATGGCTTATCAAGGGTGGAAATACAAATAAGATTGCTACACATATGCGCCGTGCCAAACCCCGACCAGCAGGAAAAGACACGGCACCAGAATCCTTCCATGGCAATTGACCAGGTCCTTTATTGAAGATCGTTGCAGCAGCCGCTCCCAGCCCGTGCAGCCAGCTTTAAACCCCAGGTTCACCACTCAGCTACTGCCACGTGGGCCTCTACCATAGGGCCACGCAAACGGAAGCAAGCGAGTCAGCTCCGCACAAACCATATTTGGAGTTGTTTGTCGGAGGAGCGCTCCCCGTCGGGGTGGCGGAAGGCGGAAGCCAGCGCCATCTTTAAGGCGCGGCACTCACGCAGCTCCCAACACACATATATTTTCTTTGTGTTCAGCTTTCCCTCTGAATTTTTTTTTTCCATCCCTGTATATCCTTATTCAAGGTCTCTTCCCCCTCCCAACACATCTGGTCATTTTTCTTCTCTGCAATTCCCCATCCCCTCCCTGGGCAGGGAGCAGACATTCCTATGGTCCCAGGGACCCAATAATGCTTAGATCAGTCTCCACTTCTGGCCAAATCCAGTTCTGTCCCCCCTCCCTCAAGAGTGAGTCAGGTGTTCCTATAGTTGGACTGGGGTTTGAAGGGTCAGTCCAGGGTGTTTCTGATCCCAAGCTGTTCAGTGGTTGTGGTTTGCCGCTTGGGCATGTTTGGCTTTTTTTCTTGTTTGCTTGTTTAGAGACCACTAGTGAGTGAGTACATCCCCTGCTTATCTCTCTGAGTTTGTGAGACTTTGCTCAGGAGGATATTCTCCAAATCCATCCATTTGCCTGTGAATTTTAGGATATCATTTTTTCTTACTGCTGAGTAGTATTCCATTGTGTAGATGTACCACAGTTTCTTAATCCATTCTTCAGTTGAGGGACATCTAGGTTGTTTCCAGGTTCTTGCTATTACAAATAATGCTGCTATGAACATAGTTGAGCTAATACCT
>PVIH01016188.1:0-46602 GCA_004025045.1 Sigmodon hispidus | reverse complement strand
TTTTTATGCCAGTACCAGGCTGTTTTTATTACTGTAGCTCTATAGTATAGCTTGAAATCAGGGATGGTGATACCTCCTGAGGTTCTTTTGTTGAGTAAAATTATTTTGGCAATCCTGGCTTTCCTGTTATTCCAAATGAAATTGAGTATTGTTCTTTCAAGGTCCAAAAAATATTGTGTTGGGATTTTGATAGGCAGTGCATTGAATCTGTAGTGTGCCTTTGGTAGAATTGCCATTTTTACTATGTTGATCCTACCAATCCAGGAACATGGGAGAGCTTTCCATTTTCTGATATCCTCTTCAATTTCTTTCTTCAATGATTTAAAATTTTTGTCAAATAGGTCTGTTACTTCTTTGGTTATAGCTATTCCAAGGTATTTAATACTATTTGCAGCTAAAATGAAGGGTAATGTTTCCCTTATTTCTTTTTTAGCTCTTCCATCTTTAGTGTATAGAAGGGCTACTGATTTCTTTGAGTTTATCTTGTATCCTGCTACATTGCTGAAGGTGTTTATCAGCTGTAGCAGTTCTTTGGAAGAATTTGGTGGGCCACTTATGTATACAATCATATCATCTGCAAATAGAGATAGCTTCACTTCTTCTTTTCCAATTTGTATGCCCTTAATCTCTTTTCGTTCCCTTATTGCTTTAGCTAAGACTTCGAGAACTATATTGAATAGATAAGGGGAGAGAGGACATCCTTGTCTAGCTCCTGACTTTAGTGGGATATCTTTGAGTTTTTCTCCATTAAGTTTGATACTGGCTGTCGGCTTCTTGTAAATCGCCTTAATTATATTTAGGTATTCTCCCTTTATTCCTAATCTCTCCAGGGCTTTAATCATAAAGGAATGTTGGATTTTGTCAAAGGCTTTTTCTGCATCTAAGGATATGATCATATGGTTTTGTTCCTTTAGTTTGTTAATATGATGGATAACATTTACAGTTTTTCGTATGTTGAACCAGCCCTGCATTTCTGGGATGAAGCCTACTTGGTCATGGTGGATGATATATTTTATGCATTGTTGTATACGGTTTGCCAAAATTTTGTTGAGAATTTTCGCATCAATATTCATGAGGGAAATTGGTCTGTAATTCTCCTTCTTTGTTGTGTCTTTGAGTGGCTTGAGTATTAGGGTGATCTACATGACTTTTTAAAGTGAGAAAAAACCTTTCTGGCAAAAATGTTGCAAGGAGACATGTGCTTATATTGCATCTTACTTGGAAGCAGGAAACATCTGCCTGTCCCAGCAGAAGGCTAGATGGCCCCAACATAAAGAAAGATGTACTGTCCTTTTGATGTCAACAAGTCATCATTAGAAAGACCTTAGCATCTAAAATTATGAGATTCCCTAACAAGAATTCCACAGATGATTTTTAACCTCTCAGTTCTCTTCAGAACAATTAGTATGTTTGAGAATCATTTATTTTTAAATTTTTCTTTAAATAAATAAGCAGGATTTATTTAAAGGTAATATACAGCAATATCCATTAATTCACAGAAACTTGAGCTATTGTAGGTCACAGATGGGACGTTTATTCTAGTCTTAATTCTTGTGGGTATCCGTCACAGTTCAAGGTGGAGAAAGGCAGGGGTAGAAGTTGGATTCTTGGACAGATTCAGTGAAAGACTTAAGGCATTTGCTGATACTACACTTTCTTAATGCTGTCATAACTGCAACATAAGTGAGTGTAGTTTGACTAAAAACTTATGTTTTGTTTAAAAAGTTTTTCCCATAACCACCACTGCTCCCCTTTCCTCCCCTCCTCCCTGTCCTCCCTCAGCCTTCCTGCTGACCCTATGTCCCCATCCATTCCCCAGGGAAGGCAAGGAATTTCAAGGTGAGTCAATTCTGTCTGGTGTATTCAGTTGAGGTAGGTCCAAGACCCTCCTCCTAGTATGGTGCCTGAATAAGGTGTTCTTCTGTAGGGAATGAGTTCAGAAGTCAGTTAGGTGAAATGTTCTCTATATGCTGTAAATAAAAGACTGTTTTGGCCTATGCACAGCACCATGGAAGTGGGTGGAGAATCAGAAGACAGACAGGTAGAAGGAGGGTAAAGTTAGCCAGTCGCCATCCAACCCCTGAACAAGAGACATGTGAGAAATACAAGTGAGCCGCGGGCTAGACCATGTGGCAGATAGACTAATAAAAATAAGTTGAATTAAGATAAAAGACCTAGCTAATAATGTGCTTAAGACATAGGCCAAACAATATTAAGTTAATATAAATGTCTAATCCATTTTTTTGGGGAAAAAAAGCCGCTGCAGGCCAAGTTCCAAACCTCCGGCCCAAATGAGCCAAAACACTTTCTACAACAGATGGCGTCCCTGTGGTGGAAATGTTCTCTGTATGATATAAAAAAAATAACTAGTTTGGCCTATGCACAGCACTGTAGAAGTGGGTGGAAAATCAGAGGACAGGCAGGTAGGAGAAGGGTGGAGTTAATCAATTTCCATCTGACCCCCGAAGCAAAATCATATAAAAAACACAGGTGAGCCGCGGGCCAAGCCACATGACAGACAAATTAATAAAAATGAGTTAATATAAGATAAAAGAGCTAACTAATAATATACTTAAGACATGAACCAAACAATATAAAGTTAATATAACCATATAATTTATTTCTTTAAAAGACAAAAGCCGCCGTGGGCCAAACACAAACCTCCAGGTCCAAACGGGCCCAAAAAAACTTCTACAACAGATGGCATCCCTGGGTGGGCCAGAAATAAAATCTAGTCTGATTGCCAGAAGCTCCACAAACTACCCCTGCTGTTCAACTGTCATTGACACTCTGAGGGTTAGTTCCTTTCCATGAAGGTTCCTCAATGATTATTTCAGTGTCAGTGAGGTCCCAATAGCTCAGATCAGCCATCTCTGGGGATTTCCTCATGAATCTGATCCCTTTGCTCATATACTCTCTCCGCCGTCTCTCCAGCTGAACTGGGAGCTTGACCTGATGCTTAGCTATGAATCTCATCTTCTGTCTTCATCAGTTGCTTGATGATGGTTCTGTAATGACAATTAGGGTGGTCATTCATTTTATTATAGGGAAGTCCTGTTTAGGCACCCTATCTACTATTGCTTGGAGTCTGAGCTGGGAACATCTTGTGGGTTCTTGGATGTTTCTCTAGCACCAGATTTCTCTCCAACCCCTCAATGGCTCCCACATCAAGATACCTATTTATAATCCCTCGCTGTTGTTCTACTCAGCCATCTCATTCTCTCATGATATCTTTCGACTTTCCCTTGCTTGCTCCCCCTTATGATCCCAATTTACTCAGGGGATCTTCAATACTTCCCCTTTCCAGGGGGATCCATGGATGCCTCTCTTATATTTCTATTGTTACCTAGCTGCTCATTATTTGTGGATTGTATTCTGGTTATCCTTTGCTTTCTGACTAAAATTCACTCATATGAGTTAATACATACCATGTCTATCTTTCTGAGTCTGTGTTACCTCACTCAAGATTATGTTCTCCAGATCCATCCATTTGCCTGCAAATTTCAGGATGCCATTTTTTTTAACTGCCCTATACTCAATACTTAGAGAGGGTTATCCACTGATGGCCTTGATACTTACAACATACAGGGTCAGTGTAGATGTCAGGGAGTCAGAGGAAGGGGCAGCATGCTGGGTCATATGCTGTGGACACACTATTTTAGCACCCCTTGTGGAACAACACTGTAATTCTAGCTACAATAGTTAATGCCTTTTTATTTTTAATGTGCTTTGGGGGGCTGAAGGTATGGCTTGAAGGTTTGCAAGGCTATTGATTTGAGCCCCAGCCTTATAAAAAGTGATACTAATACTAGACAGTTCATACCATCTCGAAGATGGCCTTTTTTTCCTCTACCACCACAGCTTTGTTTGGCACTATACTCTATCCTTACTGACAAAGCACATGTTTAAAAACTGCTTTCTTAGAGAAATTAAAGAACTAGGTATAGAGAAAGCCAGTCTGAAAGATGATTACTTCTGGACTAAGATAGAACAGACACACTTATCTATGTTTATTACAAGAACAAGTGAACCCCAGCATCAGACATATGTATAACAAATGCAAGACCCTAAAGGTAGATCAAGGAAAACAGAGCTACTGGTGACCTCAGGAACTAAGAAATGTCAGATGCTTAGTTCCACAAATGATTTTCTACACACCTAGAATTACTTTGCAAAAACTAGTGAACATAAATGCAGCCTTAAGTCCCAAAGCCAAGAAAAGAAACTTCTGGAAAGACAGATCTTTGGAACAGCAAATTTTAGATAAAACTCCTGCTAAGCATCAAGAAAATTGCAGTCCCTCACACACCAGCAAGAGCAGGTGTCCCCCTATTGGAGCTAAGCCCCCCACCCCTGCCCAGCAGGAGCACTTCATTCTACTGTTATGTAAGTTGCAATCACTGGGGCAAATGGAGTGAATGATATGCAGGATCTCTCTTGTATTTTTGTACTTCTATATTCTGCAATGAAAAATTAAATAAAAACAGCCAGTGTTTGATATATTCCCTTTCATCTGTGTGCTGAGACCCTTTGATCTATGTTGACTTTGCTTACTGTCTTGTGGCAAACATTGGAATGAAGAGCTGCTTGTCTATTCAATTTTAATATAAGGGCTTATATTTTAGGTTTGGGAGTTCAGCTTAGCACTGAAAGAAGTTATGTCTGACAGGTAGACCCTAGGGAAACTGGTGGTTCTGGAACAGATGTAGATCAAAGTCTGAAGGAAAATGCTGAGATTTCTATGTTCTTGTGTCTGGGAACAGAAATTGGGCCGGGACATCTAGAAAGTGGTAGAAATACAGATCATTTTAGTAAGAAAGAGAAAAGTTTCCAGAGAATAGAAGTAGATTAATGAGCAAGGAGTAACATATAGGAGGATTAAAATTCCAGATCCATGGTATCCCCACTCTTTTTAAGTCATTTATATATACAGCATCACCTTCCCCTGCCCTTAGAGATAACCAGCTTCTCTTGAACATGCTCTATTGTTATATTATAGCCTATGCTCAAAGTTACTATACTCATACAACTAACATTTTTCATATATCAATCCTCATGCTTCTTTTTCCATTCCATATTCTTTCTATAGTTTCATATCTATCCCAAAGTGAAGGCTATTCTAGACAAAGATAGGATGCTTGAGATGTTTATAACAAAACACTGCTCAGTTTGATAAAAATATTATTTCCCTTTCTTTATCCACTTCAGTATAATTCAGGACAAATTTTATTTAAGAAGAATGACTGAACAGAGGGTTATTGGCAAACTGGGGACATTACTTTAGCTACAGAACATGTTTAGTTGGAATCAATGAGAATAGCTTAATGGATAAAAATTACTTTTGCCACTAAGTCTGATGAGCTTCGTTTAATCACAATAACTTTAGGGTGAAAAGGAAGAGCTGAATCCCCCAAATTGTTCTCAGATTTCCATATATGCATGGTAGAATGAGCTTTTGTCCACAGACATACATGTATATGTATGCAAAATATATAAATACCTTCAGTGGCCAAGATAGACGCTGTCCTTGCTTCACTTATCTTTGCAATGCTTAACGTTAGGGTGTTACATGGAACCTCATAGAAGTAAAGAAATGTAAAGATGTTGGATTATGTATTAGTTTCTTTTCTTTCAATGTGACAAAACCCAACTTGGGGAGGAAAGAGTTTATTTGGTTTATACACCTTACCTCATAGTCTATAGTGGTAGGCCAAGGCAGAAATGTAAATAGGAACCTGGCAATAGGAACTGAAGCAGAGACAATGAAAGGGTGCTGTGTAGTAGATTGCTCTTCATGCCCCCCTCCAGCCCACCTTCTTATACAACCAAGGAATACCTGACCAGGGATGATAACATCCATAGTGGGCTGGGTCCTGCCAAATCATTCATTAAGAAAATGTCATTTAGGGATGTACTCAACATCCTTAGCCCTCAGGGAAATGCAAAAAAAAAAAAAAAAAACAAAAAACAACTCTGAGATCCCATCTTTCACCTGCCAAAATAGCTAGAACCAAACCACAAATGACAATTCATGATGAAGGGGATGTGGAGCAAGGGGAATACCATTCCACTGCTGGTAGGAATGCAAACTTATACAGCCATTTTGAAAATCAGCATGGTGATTTCTCAAAAAACTGGGAATTAATCTACCTCATGAACCAGCAATATTACTCTTGAGCATTTACTCAAAGAATGCTCAATTATACCACAAGGAGAGTTGATCAACTATGTTCATAACAAAGTTATTTATAATATGCAGAATCTAGAAGCAACCTAGATGTCCCTCAGCCAAGGAATCGATAAAGGAAATGTGGTACATATATGCAATGGAGTATTATTCAGCAGTATAAAAAGACAGGGATATCATGAAATTTGAAAGCAAATGAATGGAACTAGAAAAAAAATCAGGGAATCCTGCTGAAGAGGAAAAAGGAATGTAGGAGCCAGAGGGGTCAAGGGCATTATATGAAACCCATAGAAACAACTAACCTGATAAGAACTCACAGTGTTGTGCCTAGAATCCAGACGCCCTAAAAGACCATCAACAGATTGGTCTAATACAACAGCAAAAGTCTCTTTATTCACAAGCAGCTTGGGTCACTCCATCCATCTGATACAGTGGTGAAGTAGGAGCGACTGTGAGCAGCATGAGGCAAGAAGATTTTTTTGGGGAGGAGGCTCTAGGCGTTTCAGAACTTCAAGGTTACAGTCCTGGGATTGGTCTAAGCTGAGGCTAGGGGTACATGTTATAAATTCAGTGACTGCTTTGAGTTCTAGGGATGCTTCATCATTTAGCAGTGTTTTCCCCATATCAGCAGTTGAGCAGATATACCTGGATATACTACTTGTCCCTTTTCCAGAAAGGGAATGTTTGGAATGTCAGGTATTTCCCCTTAGATGCTGGCTCCTCCCTGGATGGTGTCTACTCATGGGCTCTTCCTGGTACCACTAAGTGCTGCCAGCAACAGCCTGCTGTCTGTCTGCCTTTTATTACGCCTGCCATGGTAGTTGTGTAGTCAAGCTGCTCTGGGCCCCACAACAGAGTCTGCATGACAGAGCTGACAACCAGGGAACCTGCATGAGACTGACTTAAGACCTCTACATAATACACAGTTGTGTATCTTTGTCTACTTGTGTGAATCCTACCGATGGGATCAGGGGCTGTCCCTAATGCTTTGACTGGCTATTGGAAGCATGTTCTTCATACAAGGGGAGGTGCTTAGTCTTACCATAACTTGATATGCCATGCTTTGTTGATGCTGATGGGAGGCCTGCTCCTTTCTGAACAGAAACAGAGGACTGGATTGAGGGAGGTGGTAGAAGGGAGGTGTGGTGAGAGAGTTGGAAGAGAGGAGAGAAGACAAACTGCTGTTGGGATGAAAAATATATATATATAAAAATGCCATTTAAACTTGATAATAGGAAATCTGATGCAGGAATGTTACCAGATGCTGCATTTGTATCAAACTGACATAAAGCCACCAGCATGTAGGGAATTTAGGATTTCAAGCCTGAAGCAGAACTTGACCATTTATTACATAACAGAAACAGGTAAGAAGATTTCCAAAGATCAAAATTGTTCACAAAAAATAAGATGCTTTAAGAATTCAGTTCTGTTTTATACAAATTATTGTAAACTAAGCTCAGAACACCTATTCCCCATGACTGGAAAGATATCTAGCAGCACAGATCTTAGATGGTTGGTGTTGTGATGGTTCAGATATTAGATATCCTTGAAAGGTCCAGATACTGGAAACATAGTCTGCATCCTGTAGTACTTTGTATGTGAAAATCCTTTACCCCCCATTGGCAGGGCATTTGAATGCTCTGTTGGTGGTGCTGTTTGGAAGGTTGTGGGACCTTAAGGAAATAGGGGTAGGTCCTTATCCCATCTCTGCTAGTCTTCTGATTCCTGTGTGCAGATAGAATGTGATCTGCCAGCTTTCTGCTCTGGCTGCCTGTTGCTATGCCTTCCCCCTCCCCCCAAACCATAAGGCAAAATAAGCTCTTTGTATAGGAAGTTGCTTTTGGTCATGG
Organism: Sigmodon hispidus; assembly: GCA_004025045.1. Lineage (NCBI taxonomy): Eukaryota > Metazoa > Chordata > Mammalia > Rodentia > Cricetidae > Sigmodon > Sigmodon hispidus. The sequence goes on along the minus strand of PVIH01016188.1, from coordinate 38,565 downwards.
TGTTTTATCATAGGAACAGAGAAGGAACTAATCCAGCTTTCTTTGGGAGGCAATGAACCTTCAGGGACTAGTAGAAAGACATTATCTAAGACATTATCTTTGCCTTTGAAGGTGATTTTGAAATATGGCCTATCTCTATATCCTGGCCACCACCAGACAAACAGCTTTGCTTTGCCATTGTGTTCTGTCTATTCATAGGCCTGAAACAGTGAGACCACATGACCATAAACTGAAGTTTCTGTAGCTGTGAGCTGAAATAAACTTTCTTCCTTCCAATTTAAATAGACTGTTTTATATACATTGCCACAGTGATAGAAAGCTGAGCTAGACAGTTGCATTGCATTGCCCTACACAGTAACTGCACAAAGGGCTCAGTGCCTCCCTTCCTGGGCCATGTTATCTCATGAGTCATAGCTCAGAAGTCTGTAAATCCAAATATTAGATGCAAATCAAGTACCCTTAAAATGAGTTTGTTTTTTTCCACATTTTTCCCTGTAAGCATCCCTGATAAATCTGCCAATGTCAGTTTCAGTGTGTCCCTCTTCCTACAGCTGCTGAGGAAATGGCAGGAGAGCTCCCTGAGGGTTCATGACATCTTGATTAGAGAGCTGAGGTATTAGAAAATTTATCTCCCAGGGAATCACTGGTATGCTAACTTTCTGCCACTCTGTAAGTACCTGAGACAGTCAGAAGAGGAAAGCATTATGTTAACTCACATCTTCAGAGTTTTCAGTCCCTGTTTGACTCTGCTGTTCTGGTCCCATGGACAGACATGACGTTGTGGAAGGGAACAAGTGAGGGCGAAAGTTCCAACATCTGGCCTTGAGAGAATCTAAGATCCAATCATAATAAATGGCCAGGAGTACACTGGTGCAGGTGCAGGTCAGTACATACATATCTTGTTTTTCACATAAAGATGAGTTCTGTACCTTGTATAAATTTGCTTCAATCTTTTGCCACCAAAATTAAGGATATTGAATAGTCTCCAAAACTGGTCTGTTAATGGTTTCATCCAAGATGGTACTGTTGTAAGGTGGTAAAGGCTTTTGTGGGTGTAGCCCTACTGTAAGATTTTCATGTTGTTGGGGATGTGCATACAGAGGACTTGGGGAGACTCGTTTCTTCTTTAATCTTTTCTCTTTGTAGTCATAAAGAGTGTGTACCAGTATTCTTCATGCTTCATCAGGGATGTTATGCCCTGCTCAGACAGGAAAGCAACAGATCTATCCTCTAGTAGACTATAACCTCAAAACCAGGAAGCAAAAATAACTTTTCTTTTTATAAATGGATTGCCTGCAGTGTTATAATGACAGCTTTAACACATTTACCTTTCCTGCTGTTTCTCACTCCTTGCAGATTTTTTGGGGGAACATATTTTGTAAGGGGCAATGCTCATAAAATAAAATCTATCTTACAGTCACCATATTCAGTTCAAGAGAAAAACTGGAGTTGGTTGATAGCTCAGTGTGTGTGTGGGGAGAGAGAGAGAGAGAGAGAGAGAGAGAGAGAGAGAGAGAGAGAGAGAGAGAGACAGACAGAGACAGAGACAGAGACAGAGAGACAGAGCTATTCCTGCAGAGGACTTGAGTTAGGTTTCTAGTGCCTGGGCTCTAGAGAATTTGGCATTTTCTTCTGGCCTCCACAGGCACATGTATTCATGTAACCCTCCACCCCCAGATATAAGCATACATAGCAACAAAGTTAAAATAAACATTCTGAAAGGGAAAAGCCTAGAAAGAATCTTTAACATGCAACTACCAGGATCTGGGTCTTCCCCTCTTCTTTGTCTGGTTCTACCAACAGCCTACCTGCCCATAACATCTTGGCCTTGCCAGGGCATCCAGTCCCTCCCCTCTCCTCCAGATGTGGCACATCTCATCATTTGAAGTAGCAACCAGAACATTCAGGATGAAGGTTAGTGAGCATGAAAACCCTCATCTTATTATCTTTGTAAAATGATCTTTCTTGGTGATACTTTAAAATGCCTTTGGCTGTTGACTTTCTCCTCTCTCCTTACCAATTGAGTTAAGGAAACTCACCCACTTCTGCCCCTCCTCCCCATAGGATAGAGCTTTTCCTTATAGATGAGAACAAGAGGATGAAAATTCAAGCAGAAATATCTCCCCAGACACAAGAAGGGGCATTTGTTGTAAACAGGCAGGAAAGAGGTAAGGGAAAATGGTCATCAGATGGGTCTAATTTGGACCTGCAGCATCTGAGCTGCCTGTATTTGCTTTCATACTCACAGCTCCATTCTGGTTTTCTTCTCCTCAGTACAATGAATGGTCCCAGGAAGAAAGGTTGTTTATTATTTCAATTCTTGTCTCAGGTGGGGTAGGCTTTTCCTCCAGAGCACCAATCAGCTGACTTGTTCCAAGTAGGAAACAACTGAAGTAGAGAAATTTAATATTATTATTGGCCCTCAAAGGGACAGCAGATACTTTTTAAATAAGTTCTGTGAAATTACATCTATAATATCATTTATTATTGTACCCATTTAAGGAACTTGTCCAAGTTCCATTAGGCATAGAGGATATAAGTCTGAAATTTTAAGCCTAGTGGTCTGTTTGTTCAAATCTGAAACTAACTACTGGGCAAAACTATCCTCCTAAAGGAGTAGGAACGGAAAGAGGTTCTGTATTAGTTACTTTTCTGTTGCCCTAATAAATTGTCATCACATTTCCATCTACATGAGGGAAGCAGAGAGAGCAAACTGGAAGGCTGAGCATATCAACCTCTAATGTATCACAATGACAAATTGTCCACCAAGACTCACCTCCTAAAGGTTCTATAATCTCCCATAACAGTGTCACCAATTAAGGACCAAGTGTTCAAATACTTGGGGACACTTTTCTTTTGAATAACCTAGGTTCTAAAATAAGAGACCATTTTCTGGTTCCACTGGCAGATGATTCCAATTTCCACAACTGATTTGTCATAGATTAAACCTGTGTGTGTGTGTGTGTGTGTGTGCGTGTTTGTGTGTGTGTGTGTGTATGTGTGTGTGTTTGCATGCACACTGGGTATGAGTTTCACTGTCTTGTACCTGTTACTGAAAAAGCAGTGAGACATGGTAAGTGCAGTTCCCAAGAAGCTAAGACATCTCTGGACTGGATGGAGGCAGAGGGGCCCCTTTTCCCCTCTCTTTGATAATGTATTCTGGCTTCACCCAAAGGAAAAGATGAGCTTGTCTTGTTTGATTCATTTGCTTGTTTCTTAATCTAACTTTATTGAATAAGACCTGGAACAGAATGTCCTCTATCTTACAAAATTGTGCACTTATGAAATACAGACTGAGCTGTGGCTCATTGGTGAGGCTTCCTCATAATAATCTACTGAGATATGAATATTCAGATTGCCAGTAGTTTCTTGCTCACATATTCATAGGTAAAACACTTGTTTACCTTTTTGACTTCTGTTTTCCATTCTCATCAAAGACTGTACCATGATGACTGACCTACTTTGGCTGCAGTGCTAGATTTGCTTTTAATTACAGCATCCTGATCACTGGCATCAGCCCCAGATTTTTGCTTTTTCTTAATGTTATTGTTGCCCAGATTACACAGTTTTGGTGCCAGCATGAAGCCTGCTAATGATTCACAGAGGCAGGGCTAGCTCTCCTAGAGACAATAGTGATGTTTCCAGTGGTTGCTAGCCTGACCTAGCTAGGGAGAGCTGGCCCTTAGTATGCATTGCGACTATCCTGATGATACTCTGGAAAAGAAAGGATTTTTTAAGATGACCTCACACAATAAGCAATTGTTCAAAATGACAGAGTGCCCCGGGTACATTGCAAACCTTCCCAGACAGTGCTGACCTTAGATAGTTTAGACTTTGCTCTCTTCTTCTCCCTTTCTCCATCTCCTCCCTCCTTTACTTCATTTTTCTCTTATTTCTTTTTGGGATCTGGAAAACTTGAACTTCTGGGTCATTATATCATAGACTAGGCTATGAATGTTAGTATTCTGCACGTGTATGCTGCGAGAGAGCCATATGAGGTTTATTAAGGAGGGGGAAGGGGGAGAGGGAAGATAGCAGAGCAGAGAGGCAGAGAAGAAAGAAAGAAGAGACAGTCTTCCATGTGTCTGGGGATTTTAAAGCCTAGGCACGCCTACACCTACCACACAGGCTTTGGAGCAACTCCTTGCAGGTGGGGGCGTGGCTATAAACCAGCAATGAAGGGTTCAAAGAAGTTCAACTTTCAGTGTTTGGAGGCTAGAAAGAAATTCAAAACAAGGACACAGTGCATGTAATGTTAGTAACTTCTTTCTGGCTTGGGAACAGCTGACTTTTCATTGTAAGATATGGTGAAAAGCAGAACAAGGAACACATTATCTTCTCTTATAAAGACTTCAAGCCCATTGATAAAGGATCCATTCACTTAAACTAATCACCTATCAGTTGATCTACCTCTAAACATTATTCCATTGGGTGTATTGAGTTTTCATGCATGACTTTTGAGGAACAGAAACCAATTTTATTTAATTAATTAATTAATTTGTTTTTTGTTTGCTGTTTTATTATGCAATACACATACATGGGAAGGTCAGAGGCAAACTTGTGGGCTCAGGTCTCTCTTCACCACTATGTGGATACTGGGAATTGGATTCAGGTCCCCAGGCTTAACTCCAAGGGCTTTGATCTGTTGATCAATCTCTATAGGCCCAGGATCCACATTTGATCCAGAGCAACCCTCAAATTCAAACCATCTATAGAATGTAACCCATGTAGCATCACCAGTAATAATGGTGACAGGTAGCACTTGTGGAGACTACTCCATATGCAAGTGTTGTCTTCCTAGAAGCCTCAAGAAATGGCAATTCTTATTAACTCTGTTTTCAAGTTGTGAACCTAGCAGAGAAGGACAGGCTAAGCAATCTTTCTGAATTGCAAAAGCAGTGATCCAATGCCTCTAAACTGGTGTAAAGGAGCACCCACATCCTCTGTAGAGGCCTGAGAATGAACGCATGATGGGAAGCTTTCTACTCACCAGGCAAACAGCTGCAAATTAATCAAATTGATAGAATAGAAAAAAAAAAGGTGGTGATTAATGCTTCATTAGCTTCAGTTTGGATGAAATACTCATAGTCCACTCTAATTAGTTCACATCTCCACAGTGGAGCCTGGATGACTCAGCAGGTGAGGTTCAGAAATAACCTTAGATGCTCCTTATGTGAAGGCTGAACCTGTAGTCAAGCATAACAGGACTAGCTTTTAAGGCCCTACTCCAAGGAAAAAACTAATTTACTTAGAGATCATTGATATGTTAATAACAAATAATCCTTACCCACTCAAAAGAGTAACTTCCCCCAGAGAGTTTCCCACCTTTCCACTCTGTGTTAATTACAGGTCTAGCCATAAAGTTTGGTAGACTACTACAAAACAGGGGACTTGGGTTGGAATCCAGACTCTTCCACTTACTATTATTTTAGAGAAGTTATCAAGCAGACCAGAGTGAAGTTTTACAAAAAGTTGCTGATTGACATTCTTGCCTTTAACTAGTTGGAATTTAAACTGTTTATTAATTTAAGCCAATGTGTGATAAATGCAGCAGGGGTTTCTTGCTTGTAGCGCTGTTGCAGATTTCTCCCAGTGGAAAAGTTCAGTGTAACATGATGTTCTAGTTATTTGTTATGATTTGAATGACTCATCTAAGCACATGTTAACATGTCATCCCCATTAGTGACCATAAAGATTTAAGATGTAGTTAGGCCATGAAGGCTCAATAATGGGTGTCTTAGATTTTCCTTTACTGCGATGAAACACCATGACCAAAAACTAAGTTGGGGCGAAAAGGTTTCCTTTCCCAACCCCTAAAAGCAACATGGTCAATTTTGTAACAGCAATACTCCACAATTCTGGTACCAACTTGTCTTAGGGTTATGGTTGTTGTGATGAAACACCATGAACAAAGAAACTTGGGGAGGAGAAGGATTATGTGGCTTACACTTCACCGTCATTGTTCATCATGTAAGAAAGTCAGGACAGGAACTCAGACAGGGCAGTTATCTGGAGGCAGGAGGGGTGCTGCTTACTGACTTGCTCCTCATGGTTTGTTCAGCTTGCTTTCTTATAAAACTGAGGACTACCAGTCCAGGGATGGCAACTCTCACAAGGGTCTGCAGAGATCCTCCCCATGCATCACTAATTAGGAAAGTACCCAAAAGGCTTACCTATACCCTGATCTTATGAAAGGATTTGTCTTTCCTTTTTTTTCTGAGAGGAGAATTTTTAAAAAACACTTTACTATATATATAGATATATATCTGCATATATATTATTTAGTGATTTTACATCATCCACCCCATTAAACTCAGTTATCAGTCCTCTCAGATTCATACCCACAATTATGATCTCCCCATTTACAAAAACACCCATTCATGCTGCTCATTTACTAGTTGGAGCATAATAAGACTCCTTATGACCAGACTCTTAAAAAAACCAAATCTTTCTTCACTCACACCCTTGCCAGAAGCCATAAATGTAGAAGTGAGGCACTGTGTCATATAGCTATGTTCTAGCCTTGAGCTCTTGTACACAATGACAACATTTTTTTTAAAGTCCACAAATGAGTGAGTACATCTCCAGCTTATGTTTCTGGGTTTATGATACCTCACTCAGAAGGACATTCTCCAAATCCATTCATTTGCCTGTAAATTTTAGGATATCATTGTTTTTTTTTACTACTGAGTAGTACTCCATTGTGTAGATATACCACAGTTTGTTAATCCATTCTTCACTTGAGGGACATCTAGGTTGTTTCCAGGTTCTTGCTATTATGAATAATGCTGCTAAGAACATAGTTGAACTAATGAATTTGGGGTATGAATGTGCGTCTTTAGGGTATATGCCTAAAAGTGATATTGCTGGATCCTTGGGGATATTGATTCCCAGTTTTCTGAGAAACAGCCATACTGCATTCTAGAGTGGCTGAAAAACTTTACACTCTCACCAACAATGGAGAGTGTTCCCCTTGTTCTACATCTTCTCCAGCATAGATAGGCTGTCATCTGTGATTTAATCTTAGCCATTCTGATAGGTGCAAGGTGGTATCTCAAAGTTGTTTTGATTTGCATTTCTCTGATGGCTAAAGATGTTGAGCACTTTTTCATGGGTCTTTCAGCCATTTTTAATTTTTCTACTGAGAATTTCCTTTTTAGTTATGAATCCCATTTTTTAATTTGGTTATTAAGGGTTTTGATCTCTAATTTCTTGAGTTCTCTACATATTTTAGAGATTAATCCACTCTCTCTTGTAGGATTGGTAAAGATCTTTTTCCATTCTGTAGGCTATTGTTTTGTCTTATTGACTGTGTCCTTGGCCTCCCAGAAGCTTCTGAGTTTTAGGAAGTCCAATTTATTTATTGTTGTTCTTAGTGTCTGTGCTACTGGTGTTATATTTAGGAAATGATCACCTGTGAAAATGTGTTAGAGGGTATTTCTCACTTTCTTATCTATCAAGGTCAGTGTAGCTGTTTTTATGTTGAGGTCTTTGATTCACTTGAATTTGAGTTTTGTACAAGGTGATAGATTGGTTTGGATCTATTTGCATTTTCTCGCATGACCATCCAGTTATTCCAGCACCATTTATTGAAGATGCTATCTTTCTTCCATTGAATATTTTTGGCCTCTTTGTCAAAAATCATGTGTTCATAGGTCTGTGGGTAAATGTTGGGGTCTTCAGTTCAAGTTCATTGATCCACAAGTCTGATTTCATGGTAGTACTAAGGTGTTTTTATTACTGTAGCTCTATAGTATAATATGAAGTCGGGGATTGTGATGCTGCCTGAGGTTCTTTTGTTGAGCACAATTGTTTTGGTAATCCTGGCTTTCCTGTTATTGCAAATAAAGTTGAATATTGTTCTTTCAAATTCTGCAAAAAGTATGTTAGAAATTTGATGAGAATTGCATTGAATCTGTAGATTGATTTTGGTAAGATTGCCATTTTTACTGTTGATCCTACTATCTAGAATCATAGGAGATCTTTCCATTTTCTGATATCCTCTTCAATTTCTTTATTCAGAGATTTAAAGCTTTTGTCAAACAGATCTGGTACTTCTTTGGTTATAGTTACACCAAGGTATTTAATGCTATTTTCAGCTATTATAAAAGATGATGTTTCCCTTATTTTTTTTTCAGCCCTTTTATCTTTAGTGTATAGGAGGCTTGCTGATTTCCTTGAGTTAATCTTGTATCCTGCTACATTGCTGAAGGTGTATATCAACTGTACAAGTTCCTGGTAGAATTTTGTGGATCACTTATATATACAATCATATCATCTGTAAATAGAGATAGTTTCACTTTTTCTTTCCCAATTTGTATTCCCTTAATCTCCTTTCATCCTCTTATTGTTTTAACTAAAACTTCGAAGTCTATGTTGAATAGATAAGGGGAGAGGGGACAGCCTTCAATAGTTCCTGATTTTAGTGGGATTGCTTTGAGTTTTTCTCCATTTAGTTTGATGTTGGCTATTGGCTCTTTGTAAACTGCCTTTACTATTTTTTGGTATTTTTCCTGTATTCCTGATCTCTCGAGGACTTTTATCAGAAAGGTATGTTGAATTTTGTCTAAGGCTTTTTTAGCATCTAAGGAGATGATCATGTAGTTTCTTTCTTTCAATTTTTTTATGTAATGGATGACATTTATGGTTTTCCATATGTTGAATCATCTCTGCCTTTCTGGGATGAGGCCTAATTGATCATGGTGAATGATTTTTTTTAAATGTTCTTGGATTAGTTTGGCAGAATTTTCTTGAGAATTTTTGCATCAATGTTCATGAGGGAAAAATTGTTCTATAATTCTCTTTCTTTGTTGTATCATTGAGTGGCTTGGTTATGAGTGTTATTGTGGATTCATTAAAAGAATTTGGCAATATTCCCTCGGTTTTTACTGTATGGATCAGTTTGAGGAGTATTGGTATTAGTTCTTCTTTGAATGTCTGGTAGAACTCTGCACTTAAACCATCTGGGCTTGGGCTTTTTACATTTGGGACACTTTTAATGGCAGCTTCAATTTCCTTTGGTGTTATAGGTCTGTTTATATCTTTATTCTTATCTTGATTTAATTTTGGTAAATGGTACCTGTCCAGAAAGCTGTCCATTTCTTCCAGATTTTCCATTTTTGTGGAGTATAGATTTTCAAAGTATGACCTGATAATTCTCTGGATTTCCTAGGGATCTATTTTTATGTCCCCCTTTACATTTCTGATTTTGTGATCTTGGATATTCTTTCTCTGCTTTTTGATTAGTTTGGATATGGATGTATCTATCTTGTTGATTTTCTCAAAGAACCAACTCTTTGATTCATTGATTCTTTGTATTGTTCTTTTTCTTTAAATTGTATTGATTTCAGCTCTAAGTTTGATTATTTCCTGGCATCTGCTCCTTCTTGGTGAGTCTGCTTCTAATTGTTATAGGGCTTTCAGTTGTGCTGATAGTTCTCTTGTGTGGAATTTCTTTTGTTTTTTCATGTAGGCATCTAGTGCTATGAATTTTCCTCTTAAGAATGCTTTCAATGTTTCCCATGTGTTTGGGTATGTCATAGATTCATTTTCGTTAAATTCTAGGAAGGCTTTGATTTCTTTATTAATTTTTTTCCTTGATTCAGATGTGGTTCAGATGAGTGATGTTTAGTTTCCATGAGTTGGTAGGCTTTCTGTGATTTTTGATGTTTCAAACTCTAACTTTAGACCTTAGTGCTCTGATATGGTACAAGAAGTTATACCCATTTTTTTTGTACCTGTTTATATTTGTTTTATGACCTAGTATACAGTCAATTTTAGAAAAGCTTCCATGGAGTGCTGATAAATATTACTTTTTCTTTTGTTTGTGTGGAGTTTTCGGTATATATCTACTAAGTCCATTTGGATCATAACTTCTGCTAGATTCCTTATTTCTTTGTTGAGGTTCTGTCTGATTGACTTATCCAAGGTTGAAAGTGGGGTATTGCAGTCTCCCACTATTAGTGTATCAGTTTTGATATGAGGTTTAAGCTTAGCAGTGTTTTTTTTATATATGTAGGTGCCCTTGTGTTAGGGGCATAGATATTCAGGACTGAAGATTTGTTTTTGTGGATTTTTCCTGTGATGAATAAGTAGTGTCTGTCCTGATCTCATTTTATTGATTTTAGTTTAAAGTCTATTTTGTTAGATATTAGAATGGTTACACCAGCTTGTTTCTAAGAGCCATTCAATTGGAAAGTCTTTTCCCAACTCTTTACTCTGAGTTGTGTCTGTCTTTAAAATTGAGGTATGTTTCTTGTATGTAGCAGAAGGTTGGCTTCTGTTTTTGTATCCATTGTGTTAGGATCTGTCCTACATAGGTGATTTGAGTCTATTGATATTAAGGGATATTAATGACCAATGGTTGATATTTCCTGTTATTTTTGGTAGTAGCTTGTATTTCCTTTTTAGGGGGGGAAGTTTTGTGTGTTTATCAATTGTTTTTGGTTACATGGGTGTGTCTGGTTTCCTTAGGTTGATGTTTTCCCTCTAGGGCTTTTTGTAAAGTGCAATTTGTGCCTAGGTATTGTTTAAATCTGGTTAAGTTGTGAAATATTTTGTTTACTCCATCTATGTTGATTGATAGCTTTGCTGGGTACAGGAGTTTAGGTTGGCATCTATGCACTTTTAGAGTCTGTATAATGTCTGACCAGTACCTTTTTGCTTTCATTGTTTTAATTGAAAAGTCGGGTGTCATTCTGATGGGTCTCCCTATAGGTGATTTGAACTTTTTCCTTTGCAGCTCTTAGTACTTTTCCTTTGTTCCATAGGTTTAGAGGCTTGATTATTGTATGGTAAGCAGACTTTTTTTGTGGGTCTAGTCTATTTGGTGTTCTGTAGGCTTCCCATATTTTTATAGGCATTTTTTTTCTTTAGGTTGGGGAAGTTTTTTTCAGTGATTTTGTTGAATTATTTTCTGTGCCTTTGAGCTGGTATTCTTCTCCTTCTTCAATTCTAATTATTCTTAGGTTTGATCTTTTCATAGTGTCCCAAATTTCCTGGACATATTGTGTTATGACTTTTTTGGTTTTAGTGTTTTCTTCAATTGGTGTTTCTATTACCACTATTGAATCTTCCACCCCAGAGATTCTCTCTTCCATCTCTTGGATTCTATTGGTTATGCTTGAATCTGTAGCTCTGAGTCATTTTTTTATGTTCTCTATTTCTAGTTTAGTCTTAGTTTATGCCTTCTTTATTGCTTCTACTTCAGTTTTTAATTCTTGGCAAATTTCTTTGACCTGTTTCCTTTTCTTGGTTTTCTTTATTTTCTTCAGAGCTTTGTTCATCTCTTCTAATTTTGTTTGTATTTTCTTCTATTTCTTTAAGGGAGTTTTTTATATTCTCTTTTAAGGCCTCTATTAGTTACATAAAGCTGTTTTAAGGTCATTTCCTTCTGTTCCCTCTTCATTGATATGTTCAGGTCTTGAAGCTATAAAACCACTTGCTTTTTCTGGTGGTATCTTGTTGACCTTTTTATCGTTGTAGTATTCTTGCCCTGGCATCTGCCCATTGTTTCCTCAATTCGCTCTTGGTTAGTTTTTGGGGTTTTTTTTTAGTTTTATTTTATTTTTTTTAACACTTTTATTTACTTATTTGCCTTGGTGTTTGCCTGGAACTGGAACTACAGACAGTTGTTAGCTGCCATGTGAGTGGTGGGAATTGAACCCGGGTCCCCTGGAAGAGCAGACGGTGCTCTTAACCACTGAGCCATCTCTCCAGCCCCCTTGGTTAGTTTTTGATTGGCTCTTAGTGGGTTGCTGGTCTGAGGGCTCTTAATCAGGTATGTGTTCAGAGAGTTGGCTGCTCTCCTGAGGTTGCAGTGCTATGATGCCTGTCATCACCTCTTGAGCTCTCACCTCCCAGCTGTGTACCTAGGCATTCTGCTACTCTCCTGCTCCTATTAAACCAGGTGTTTTCTGGGGTGCTTGTGTTCCCTGCAGAAGCTGAGTGCCTCTCCCAGGGCTTGGGTTCAGGTGGTGGAAGTCACAGTTTGACTACTGACCTCTCAACTGTGCACCTAGGGTCTTGGCTGTTCCCCTGCTGCTATTACACCAGCCGTGTTCTGGGCAGCCTGTAGTGTCTGTGGAAGCTGAGTGCCAGTCCCAGGGCCTGGGTTCAGGTGACAGAAGCCACCTTTTGACCTCTGGAAGGCAGTTTTTTATTTGAAATTCCCTCCTTTCAGATTTCTTTATTTTATGTCAAGTTGACATAGAACTATTAAATACAGTAGATTAGTGAATTGATTAATAAGAGATATCAAGAGTAGCTGCTTTATAGAGGTCAGGCTGTCTTTGTTATTTCATCTGCCACTGTCAAAATAAGATGTCCTATGCTGCCTCTGTCCTGGATGTAGGCTTTAGACCCTCTGCCTAGCCTCTAGAACTGAGTAGAGTAAGCTATGTTTCCGTGGTCCAGTTTGTGTATGCAGTCAAAATCACAGACCACAGCACTATACTATGCCATGGAATCTCTCTATTTATAAAATAGTTTCAGTAGTGAGTGAAGAGACATGTCTGAGTACTTGGTAGAGGAAAGTGTCTTCTCTCCCAATCTGCATGCATCAGGCTAGCTTTTAAAACGTCCTTATTCATTCATCTTTTCTCTTTAAACACTCACTAGACGAGTTTTCCCTTCCTACCATATTTTAAGAGAATGATAGTCTTCACTGTGGTTTGTTTTGACCTTTAACTTCATGAAATCTATGCTTTGTTGGACCACGCACCTGGCTACTCTTGCCTTTCTGTGCAGACTGTGTGAAAGATGCTGTGTTAAAATGCAAGAAGCTGCCCAGGGAATAAGATACAAATCCCACTGAGAAGAGGAAGAGGTTGGGAGAAGCACTGGAAAAGTTAAGTTCCCAGCAGCTTGAAAATCTCAGGGGAAGAATTTGTGTCTAAGTTGACTCTTATGGAAGCTCTGGGCTACAGACCAGAAGAAGCCAGGTTCCCTTCTTCATAGCAGAGCTCTGAGGGGAGGCTGGACAGCTACTGTTAATAACTGTAGAATTTAGAATGTGGAGTACAAATGTCCTGTCCTGAGAGTGCCTTGGCCATTGTCGAGTTTTTATTTGTTTGTTTGCTTATTTCTTTATTTGTGGCCAGGCATATCAACAACATGGTAACAGGTCACAGTGAGATTCATAATTTCTGAATTTGCGGGAGAAAATGAAAGACATTCCCAGCAGGAAAGATGCCCCAGCTTCACAGCAGGGCAAATTTCTTTTTTAGAGGGAGGGGGGAATAACTGTTTCTCAAGAATGTTAGGAAAGAGTGAGTGAGTAGGCAAATAAAGTGGTTATTGCAAATGTGTACTGGTGAGAAGGTAGTAAATGCATCTAGGAAACGAAACAATTTACTAAGGGTCAATATAGAGAACAATGAGACACTTCCAGGCAATATAGGTGAATGGTAAGTAATGGTCATGTCAAATGTCAAAATGGTCTTTTCTGACCAATATCTTTTTAGAGCATGTTGATTTTAAGTAAGAAAATGATAAAGCTTTATTCCTACTTACATTATAGTTTCTATGTCATGAAGAACACAATAAGGAGGGTTAGTACATTGGAGTGGATTGGGACCAGTATATGGATGGGATTGATAGGCTCAGTAAATAAAATCTGGGGGAAGCAAAGCAAGGCATGCCAACCATATGATATTAGCAAGCAATTGGAGTTTAAAGGTCCATGCCTTTGCATTTGTTTATATGAGGATACTGTGTCCTGACTTGGGATACAGACATGGTACCCTTACATAATATTATATGATCTCTTCAGTTCTGTACATCTAAAACTTTGGGAGAAATCATAGTGGGATTTCTACTAGGTGAATAGGAAGGGAAGCACTAACTTGAAACTAATTTGATGAGTGAGAAGGTAAAAATCAACCAACCAACCAATCAAACAACAAACAATCAAAATTTTGTATGCCTTCCTTTGTGGAAACTGTTTATCAGCTCACTCAGGTCTGGCAGAATCTCTTATATAAAGAATTGTCTCATCTATAAACATGGAGAATTTGACTTTTTTTTTCTTGCCTATCTCCATTTTACTTGCTCCTTTTCTTTTACTGTTCTTGATAATATGCTAAGCCCTATATTGAATAGCAATAAATAGAAGTTTAATAGCACCCTTGTCTTTTTAATTTTAGTAGAAAATTTCTGAGTTTTTCTTCATTTGGCTTGATATTGACTATGATTTTGTTATATTCAGCCTTTATTTTGTTGGGACATGTTCTATCCATTCTTAATTTGTGGCTTTTATCATGAAGTGGTATTAGATCTACCTCTGTTGAGATGATAACATAATTTATGTCCTGTGCCAACTTATGTGCTGTATTGCACTATTGATTTCCATATGTTGACTCCTCTGTTGCAGGATATTTGATCACACTGTGAATTCCAGCATTGTGTTATTTACTAGAAAAACATGTTTCAAATTGTGATGTGGTTCAGCCCTAGCACACAGCTTTAATTCAAGAGCATTCTGCTTAAATATTATAAATAGGATTAAATAAAATCAAGAGGTAGAGCAAACTGCTAGTTGACAGGAAGTAAATACAGTATTTTTTTTTCAATTTCCTTATTTATTTAGGCTTCTTTGAGTATAAAACAATGTAAATTATAAACAGGGATAATTTTACTTCTGGTGCTTTATTAAATTTTTTTATAATGAATAAAGTCACATTTTCTGTCTGGGGATATACTTATTCAAGGTCCCTTCTCCCTCCCACCCGCTCAGGTCACTCTCTCTTCTCCATATCTCCCCATCTCCTCCCCAGCAAGGGCAGGAGGTCCCAATGTCCCAGTATTGCTCAGTTCGGCCTCCACTCTGGGCAGATCCAGTTTTCTCCTCCCAACATTGAGAGTGAGTCAGGTGTCCCTCTAGGGGTAGTGGGATCCAAGGAGTCAGTTCAAGGTGTTTCAGGTCCCCAGCTGTTCAGTGGTTGTGGTTTGCAGCTTGGGCATGCTTTGCTTTTTGCTTTTTTTGTTTAGAGTCCGCTGTTTAGAGTGCATCCCCTGCTTATCTTTCTGGGTTTGAGATACCTCGCTCAGGAGGACATTCTCCAAATCTACTCATTTGCCTGTGAATTTTAGAATATCATTTTTTCTAACTACTGAGTAGTACTCCATTGTGTAGATGTACCACAGTTTGTTAATCCATTGTTCAGTTGAGGGGCATCTAGGGTGTTTCCAGGTTCTTGCTATTATGAATAATGCAGCTATGAACATAGTTGAGCTAATGCCTTTGAAGTGCGAATGTGCGTTTTTAGGGTATACGCTTAAAAGTGATATTACTGGATCCTTGGGGAGATTGATTCCCAGTTTTCTGAGAAACAGCTATATTGCATTCTAGAGTGGCTGAAGAAATTTACACTCTCACCAATAATAGAGGAATGTTCCTCTTGCTCTACATCCTCTCCATCATAGGCTGTCTTCTGTGCCTTTTATCTTAGTCAATCTGACAGGTGTCAGGTGGTATCACAGAGTTGTTTTGATTTGCATTTCTCTGATGGCTAAAGATGATGAGCATTTTTTCAAGTGCCTTTCAGCCATTTGTAATTCTTCTGCTGAGAATTCCCTTTTTTGTTCTGAATCCCATTTTTTGGCTGGGTTATTCAAGGTTTTGGGTTCTAGATTCTTGAGTTCTTTATATATTTTAGAGATCAATCCTCTATCACTTGCATGGTTGGTGAAAATCTTTTCCCATTCTGTAGGCTGTTGTTTTGTCCTATTGATGGTGTCCTTGGCTTTACAGAAGCTTCTCAGTTTCAGGAGGTCCCACTTATTGATTGTTGTTCTTAGTGTCTGTGCTGCTGGTGTTATATTTACAAAATGGTCACCTGTGCCAATACATAGTAGGGCATTTCCCACTTTCTTTTCTATCAAGTTAAGAGTGCCTGGATTTATGTTGAGGTCTTTGATCCACTTGAATTTGAGTTTGTGCAGAGTGACAGGCTTGGATCTATTTGTATTTTCCTGCACATTACCAACCAGCTATGCCAACATCATTTGTTGAAGATACTATCTTTTTTCCATTGAATATTTTGGGCCTCTTTGTTGAAGATCAGGTGTTCATAGGTTTTTGGGTTAATGTGTAGATCCTCAATTCTATTCCATTGATCCACAAATCTGTTTTTATTCCAGTACCAGGCTGTTTTTATTACTGTAGCTCTATAGTATAACTTGAAGTTGGGGATGGTGATGCCCACTGAGGTTCTTTTATTGAGCAAAATGGTTTTGGCAATTCTGGCTTTCCAAATACAGGATTATTAAGAAAACAAATGATAGAGAATGAAAGGGAGTCAGGAGAGCAAATAGAGAGATGCACAGGAAGTAGAAGTGAAGCATATTAATTTGGAGTTTGTTGAAGTAATAAGCATGGGAGCAAGAATGGTTTTTTTCAACATCTGTATTAGATCGAACAATAGGCCTATTTTCATTCGTCTGAGAAACTTCTGTGTGTGCAGTATGTTGACACACCCACAGTATGAGCATTCTCTCTGTATCTTGATCATCATTATTTCTTCATCTCTGTAGCTAGCCACTCTAATTTGAGTAAGGTAACATCTCACTATGCACTATAACAAAGATATGGATTCTCAACCTAAATTCCAATCCACACATGAATTCGTAGAAGTATATGGTCTATACACAAAAGGAGATTTATCTTGCCATTAAATCTCAAATCTTGTCATTTGTCACAATGTGGATAAGCCTGGAGGACATTAAGTTAAATGAAATAAGCCAAATGCAGACAAACACTTTGATCTCACCTCTATGTGAAGTATAAAATCTGACCTCACAAAAGGCAGAGGAGCTTAATGGGTAACAGATGGGGCCAGTTGGTAAGTGGGTGCTGTTATAACTAGATAGTTCTGGTGTGCTAACACAATAGATAGCAATGATGCATTTCTAACTGTATTTCTAATAATTCAGAACAGGGTATTGGTATTGTGAGTCTCTCTGTCTCACCTACCAGCTCCCCAATAATCATACAGAGACTTCTTATTACTTATGAAAGCTCTGCTGATTGATGTGGGATGTGTGTATGTATTCTGTGAATATTATTTGTCAATAAAAGAACTGTTCTGCCCTATTGCAGAGAGCAGAAGAGAAATCTTAAAAGCAGAAGAGAAATCTGAGCATAAATAAAGGGAAAGGAGAGAAGAGTCAAGAGATATGTGATCTAGCCACCCAAAGAAGCAAGATGTAAAGAAGTAGGTAAGCCACAAGCCACATGGCAGAGCAGATTGATGGATGGACATGGGTTGAGTTAATATGAGAAAGCTAACTGGTGATGAGCCCTAGTCATGGGTTGAACAGCTTGTAATTAATATAAGCCTTTGTGTGATTGTTTGGGGCTGACGGGCAGCAGGGCTGCAAGCAGGTATGAACCTAGGGGCTAGGCCACAGCTGATAGCTTAGGCTTATTTTTAGGTATCTAAAATAACTTTTAATTTATATGCTGCTCTGAGGCTCTTTTATTTTATGTGTGTACTGTCTGTCTCACTTTCCTGCTTCCCATTTCCACCTTTCTTCTCACTAGAGTCTTGTCTTCTATGCCTGGAAATTCTGCCTGACTATCAGTCATTTAGGTTTTTATTAAACCAATTATAGTGACAGTTCTTCAGAGTATACAAAAAGATTATTTCACAATGGATTAGAAATGTGATAGCTATAAGAAAAGAATGACAAATGTTTATGGGGGAGGATTGTTTTTGATTAACTGATATGATGATTATTACATGACCTATAAACAGATGAAAATTCACATTTTGCTAAAAATATGAATAGTGCATCTGCCAAGTACAGAGGCCCCTGAAGACTGCCTTTGCCTCATTTGTACTTATAGGGTGCATCATATGCCTTGGTGACCTGCTACATGTTCTCAGTGGGTGACTTCCAAACACTCTAAACTCCGAAGAGCTGAAAGATCTCCCCTCTTCATCAATGTCCTCTCTTACACCCTCCACTTCCCTTGCTTTCTTCTTCTTATATCCTCCTCTAAGGGATTATTTCTGGGTTTTGTGTACCTTTCTGCTATTGACTATGCTGAAATTTATTTTTCCTACTTTTTTACTTAATTTAAAATTGTCACCAAACTCTACCACTTCCAGACAGATATATCTAATTGACATACATCAATGATAGAATTAGTTTTATTTTAAACTTATTTATAGAAAAATTGAAGAGAGGAAATATACCAAATGTGTAGTTTCTTCATTCAAAAAAATTAAACAAAAACAGTTACTTTGAGAAGTTGGAAACTCAAGTTAAAAAAAAAGAAAAACCTTAAATAACATTTTATTGTAAGATATGATCTGCAGTTTGTGCCTCTCACCAGGAGCTAAAACACAAATTTGATATGGCATTAACCTATGTTAATAAAATCAATGGCACTTCACATAAAATCCATTCAACCCTATGCTATTTTATTCCCTTTCCTTCTATTACTTCATTTTAATCTTCCTGTGCCTCTCTGCCATTAAAATACATTTGTTACCATGGCGACGATGGCATAAGTGATACAGCAGGGACAGTGTACTACATGTGCTTATAAAGAAGAGCAAAGGAGATGAGATAATTAAAGCAGAAATTTCCAGTGATCTTTTCTGTAAATTGAGCTCATTTCGCTCAATTGTTAGAGAATAAGTTTCAATTAGGCCACTATTGTTTGGCACTCTTACTGCTGGAAGAGATATCTCCAAGTGTTTTCTGTTTTATTTTCTATGTTATTTTTATTGTAATCATTTTTTTTTCCTGATGATGTTGAAGGAGCATCTCTTAGACCTTTACCTAAACAAATGCCAAATAATTGTATGTGAAAGATGGTCACATGAATCTTTTTGGTGCAGAAAATGTTTCACCACGTTTCCTGCAGACACAATAGAGTCAGCTTTCAAGACTCCGTTTTTCCCCCACTAGAACTTCTCAAGACGACCATGTTTCCCGAGCCTGCCAGTGTTCTTTGTACACTGTGTACATAATTCTTGCCCCATATCCCTAAACTTCAGGGGATATAAAAGGTGTTACAGTGACAGTACTTTGTCCTGTGTGCCTGCCTATATTTACTTTTTGTGATCATTATTCTAGCCACTTCATTTTCCCCTGTTATCTGATCTTCTGTATTTTGTACTATTTTTTTGTTATACAACCCCCTACTTTCAAAACCTTCCATTACTCTCCAAGAATATATAGTATTTTATTGTAATGGCTGCCCTGGAGAATAAACATCATTTTATTGTTAGCTTATGATCAAACCTTGTATGAGAAGCATCATCTTACAAGAAGTGAAAAATGGACCCCTACTGAAGGCTCCTTCAGATGTGTTTTGTAAGTGTCTAAAAAGCAGCAAACATATAAAGCAGCACTGTACCTCATGTTCCTTGTCCCCCATAAATATATCTTATTCCTCTGAGATCATTTCTTGGACATTTCACTTGAGAGTTATTTTTAAATGTTTATTTATTTTCTCTGTCGCTCCATGTCTCTGTCTCTCTGCTCTGTCTTTCTCTCTCTCATCTGTTTACAATATGCTGACATTCAGGTTGGCTCAGTTTGAATGTTCACCAGTATCTTTTTCTTGCTTTGCTAATGTATTATTAGATAATGAGTTGGAGCTTCTGGAGCCCAGAAAGTTCCCTGGTCCTCTTAGACTCATGGTTCATTAGCTCAGATGCCTGTATTCAAGGAGTACAGTGGACTTGCTTCAGTGCACCTGATGCCTGGCACTTTTTTTAAACTGATGTCTAGATAAACCAGATGAAAGGATTAAGAGCTATCCTGTTCTTGCACCTTTCTCACCTAAGCCACAAGCCAGTTGGAAAAGCAGTAACAGGAATAACTAACTCACAGGAAGTCAAGTTTGGGGCAGTGGTAGATACATTATATATGTTTAAAGCAGATTACTGTGGCAGCGTGGAAAGCACCACACAGGACTCCGTATTACTTCTCACAGAACATCACCTTTCTCATATAGATAAATTCTTTTACATGCCTAAGAGAAGTGAGAGAAATATTAATGATCTATAATTGAAAATCCTCAAAGGGCTAGTAGCAACTTGCACATATAAACATTCAAGCTCACGTGAATAAAAGTGAGTTAGCAGAAAAAGGTGCTTTCTGACTTTATGCATAAAGCTTGAGTGTCCTCCATTGGAGATCTAATGGATTCCTCTCTGTCCTCTGTTGGGGATCTAATGGTTTCTTCTCTTTATGAATTATAGAATGACCTATATGCTGATGTCTCTTGCTCCATACAAAAGGAATCTTAATAATTTTTTCAGCTTTTTAGTTTCTCCACACAGCCATGTACCTCTTCATTGAGATTCTCAAAACACAGTAGCCAGAGGAGCACAGGTATGGAGTTGGACCCTTTTCTCAGTCAACCTTGGCTCCACGGCTAATGTGATGGCACAATATTTGACTCTTCAAAGGGAAGATTCCCTAAACAGTTGCAGTAGTCAGTGTGATTTAAATTGTTTGGATGGCAATTGTGTTTTGGATCAAAAGTGATTTTTCAGAAAATGTAAACGAAAAACAGAAGCCACCATATTCCCCTGCACAGACAACTAATATGTTTACATTGCTATGGTCATCTTCAGCCTTTGGAAGTGTTAAGAGGAGGCATATGGACAGAGGGCTGCTGGCTGCTTCCTGTAGGCTTCTTCCCAAGTCTACATGGGTATGGCTTATTGTCCTTTAAGGGTTGGTGGTCTGTTCACTCTCCCCATTTGTGATCATTCTCATATATTCTTAGTATAAGAGGAATTTGTAGGGTTTGTATGAAAATTTCCCCCTAAGGTGCCACAGATAGATTTGGAAAGTGCCATATAGTTTGTAAACCATGTCCACACGTCTACCTTTGGTCCTTAAAAAAAGCTTTCACAAATGATCAGCACTGTCTGAAACAGAGAGGATCCCTGAGTTGGTCTCCATGGTGATAGTGTACACAGAGTCTCCTAGGAGACAACTGCTTGTGTGACAAAATTAGAATTTTCTTACTACTAGGAAGGAAAAATGTTATTTCCATTTTACACTAAAACATGATCAGAATTGTTTAGTTTAGATTTATTTATTTCTAACCATTTTTTTATTTGTGTGATATAAAAGATAAAATATTCTTTTTAATAATACCTGTAAATTCTTATTGGAAAAAGAACAACTAAATTTTGACTTATATTAAAATTATCTGAAAGAGAAAAATGTTATGGCAGAAGTGAGGATTGGGACCTTATTTATTATGTATTCTGGGGCAGTTTGGTTCAATCAGTGCATTCTTCCTGGTAATGTTGGATATTGGCTTAATTTAATCTCCTGCAATTTCTAAGATGCAGCTTTCCTTTGTTGGTGTTAGGTTTAAGAACAAAAAGATCTCTGAGCACTGCATAGTTTATTTCTGGCATTCTATAGGTTCATGAACTAACCCAACACAATGGCTGTTGATGACCCAGCATCATAATCACCCAGGTTCTTGGACAAAGCAAGTACAGCCTTGCAGTTTAAACATTCTATTTATCTAAAAAACTAGTGACCAGCCAACCTCATGCTGAAGGAGAAGGCTAGATGGATCCTGGGGCTAGGTAGTAGGCCAACTGCTCTATATTCTGATCAAAGAGTATTCCTTGATTTTTCACTCAAAGAGAAACTGATTCACAAGCTCTCTCACAAGAAGTCCATTTATTGCTAATCCTTGATATGAAGTTACCCTATGATATTAGGAATATAGGAAGGTAGCTAGACCTGTGGCCAGACACAAAGGTTAGATAGTAGCCTGGGAAAGACAGCTCTTAGTCAGCATAATCTTAGATGTGTCTAGGAATATCCTCTGAGGTCCAGGATTTCATTAAAGACACTGAATAATAGACTTGTACCTTCCAAGAAGTCAGATTCCAATAAATGGCAATAACTACAGAATGGCGACTACACAGAGGCATGCTCTGAGCATTTGTGAGGTGAAGATGAATAATAAATTTTGTCTAAAAAATTTTGAGGGTGGTGCACAGTTGATGAAAGAAAAAGTAAAGGAAGACCTTAAATAAGGAGTCAAATTTGAACTTATTTCAAAGAACAATTTTATATAAGCCCAGGAAGTTGTTACAGAAATGATGTTTGGTTAAACAAAGCCCCATGATCCCATGATGCTGTGCATATATTCATTATCCAGGTCTCAGAAACCTGTATTAGACACTGTAACTCTTTGATTTTCACCTCTTGAACCAGAATATACATTCTCTGAGATAAGGTTTCTGTGCTAATTTTCTTTGGCTGCAAGCTAAAACATACTTTTATGTATTAAATAAAACAAATATTTTCCTTTTTGTGGTGGGAAAGAGTGGAGAAATGTGGGTCAGGGGGTACACAAATTCAGTTACACAACAATGTCATCACTCTAGAGGATATGAGACCTGGGAGAATGTAGCAAATACAGAAGGCCAACTAAAGACTCATGTAATAGCCAACTGTATTCAAGGCATCAGGCAACTCATCCTTTTAAGGTTAAGAGCAGTTACATAGGGTCGTCTTTGAACTGCAGACCTGTGTCCAGAGTACAGTCAGAGGTGAGTGGATTCCAGCTCCTGGGTCACCCTGAGAATTCCTCTCAGGGGCTAGATTCATACCCCCAGCTCTGACCTCACAGTCTCACATGTAGTCTGGTCATAGGCTAAAGCTGGATAAGACCTTCCCCAGTGATCGCTAGAGATAAATAGCAGGAGGGACATCCCTCCTAACCCTAACCCTAACTCTGTCTCCAGGGCAAGCGGCATCATCATAGACGGATATCTTTGAACTGCAAATCCAAGTCCAGAGCAGAGTCAGAGATCATGTAGACCCCATGTCCAGAGCAGATAGGAGACACACAACCCCTCTAGCCACAACGGACTAAGAGTGAACCAAGCAAACAATGGGCAGATACCAGCCAAAGAACACATGTAACAATATATATAACAACCAAGCAATGCCAGAAGAACCTGGTGGTACTACAACACCAAGACCTGAACAGAGCAATGGAGAAGAAACAGAAGGAAACATAAAAAAACACCTTTATGAAGATTACAGAAGCCTTATAAAAAATTTCCTTAAAGAAATAGAAGAAAATACAAGCAAAAAATTAGAAGACATGAACAAATCTTTGAAAGAAAACCAAGAAAAGAAAAACCAACAAGTGAAAGAAACATTCCAGAAACTAAAAATTGAAATAGAAGCAATAAAGAAGGAACAAAATGAGGCAAAGATGGAGGTAGAAAATGTGAAGGTAAGAATTGGAACTATAGTTACAAGCATAACCAACAAAATCCAAGCGATAGAAGAGAGAATGTCTGGAGTGGAAGACTCAGTAGTGGTAATAGATATATAAGTTAAAGAAAAACCAAAAAGCCATAACACAAAATGTTCAGGTAATTTTAGACACCATGAAAAGACCAATCCTGAAAATATTAGCAATAGAGAGAAGAGAAGAAGGAGAAAGAGGAGGAGGAAGAGGAGGAGGAGGAGGAGAATACTAGATCAAAGACATAGATAATATATTAAATGAAATCATAGAAGAAAACTTTTCCAACCTAAAGAAGGAAATGCCTATAAAGATACAAGAAGCTTACAGAACACCAAATAGATTAGACCAACCAAAATAATAATCAAGCCACAAAACATACAGAACAAAGAAAAAATTTTAAGAGCTGCAAAAGAAAAGGCAGACTCATTAGAATAACACTAGACTATTCAATGTAAACAATGAAGGCAAAAAGGTCCTGGTCAGAAGTTATACAGACACTAAAGGAGCATGGCTGCGAACACAGACTACCATACCCAGCAAAACTATCAACTTCCATTGACGGAGTAAGCAAGACATTTCACAAAAAAAATCAGATTTAAGCACTACCTATCCACAAATCTTACCCTACAGAAAGCACTCGAGGGAAAACTATAACCGAAAGATCCCAGATACACCCATGAAGACACATACAATCAATAATCCCAGAGAAGAAAAGCCCAAAGGCAGGAAATATACACAAGCAACCACCAAAAATAACAGGAAATAACGATCAGTGATCATTAATATTTCTTAATATCAATGGACTCAATTCACCTATAAAAAGATACACCCTAACATAATGGATACAAAAACAGAAGTCATCCTTCTGCTGCATACAAGAAACACATCTCAACTTCAAAGATAGATACAGGCTCAAAATAAAGGGTCAGGAAAAGGTTTTCCAATCAAATGGCCCCAAGAAACAAACTGGTATTGCAATCCTAATATCTAACAAAGTAGACTTCAAACTAAAATCAATCAAAAGTGACCTGGATGAACATTACTTATTCATCTCAGGAAAAAATGATCAAGATATGATCTCAATCTTGAATACTTATGCCTCTAATATAAGGGCATTTACATATGTGAAAGAAACACTACTAAAGCTTACACTATACATCAATGGAGAAAAGATAGTATCTTCCACAAATGGTGTTGGCATGACTGGATGGTAGTGTGTAGAAAAATTCAAATACATCCAAACCTATCAACCTGTGCAAAACCCAAATCCAAGTGGATGAAAGACTTCAACATAAACCCAGCTACACTAAACTTGATAGAAAAGAAAGTGGGAAATACCCTCCAAAGCATTGGCACATGTGACCACTTCCTAAATATAACACCAGTAACACAGACACTAAAAGCAACAATCAATAACTGGGACCTCTTGAAACTGAAAACCTTCTGTGAGGCCAAGGACACAGTCAATAAGACAAAATGACAGCCTACAGAATGGGAAAAGATTTTCATCAACCCAACAAGTGACAGAGGACTATTCTTTAAAATCTAAAGAGAACCCAAGAAACTAACATCCAAAGCCCTAAATAACTCAATTAAAAAATGGGGTTCAGAACTAAAAAGAAAATTCTCAACAGAAGAACTAAAAATGGCTGAAAGGTTCATGAAAAAGTGCTCAACATCTTTAGCCATCAGAGAAATACAAATCAAAACAATTTTGAAATACCACCTTATACCTGTCAGAATGGCTAAGATTAAAAACATAGATGACAGTGTATTCTGGAGAGGATTTGGAGCAAAGGGAATCTCCTCCATTGTTGGTGGCAGTGTAAACTTCTTCAGCTACTTTTGAATGCAGCATGATAGTTTCTCAGAAAACTGGGAATCAATCTCCCCAAGGATCCAGCAATGTCATTACTGGGCATATGCCCTAAAGATGCACATTTGCACTCCAAAGGCATTAGCTCATCTATATTCATAGTAGCATAATTCGTAATAGCATAAACCTGGAAACAACCTAGATGCCCCTCAACTGAAGAATGGATTAACAAACTGAGGTACATCTACACAATGGAGTACTACTCAGCAGTAAGAAAAAAATGATGTGGACAGATTTGGAGAATATCCTCCTGAGCAAGGTATCACAAACCCAGAAAGATAAATAGGGGATGTACTCACTCATTAGTGGACTTTAAGCAAAAAGCAAAGAATACTCAAGCTGCAAACCACAACCACTGAACAACTTGAGATCTGAAGCACCTTGGACTGGCACCTTGGAGCCCCTTACCTCCAGAGGTACACCTAACACAGTCTTGATATTATGATGAGGAAATCAAACTTGGCTTTGAGTGGTTGCTGAACTAATCCACTTTGGTTCCTCTTGCCCTTTCTGGGGAGGAAATGGGGAGTTGAGGAGAAGAGAGACTGACCAATAGAGGTTGAGACTTTTAAGAAGGGGATACATGAGTACAAAATGAGACTTTATTCTATAAAAATAAAAATAAAATGTTTGGACCATCAGCATGCAAGGCACTAAACGGAGAATCTTGGATAAGCAAGGCCCTGAGGGCTCCAGAATGTCTCTTGCTACTGCTGTGTCTTTACATGTTTGCTATTGCCATTTTTCTCTGGTATTTGGCATGGTGTGAATGGGTGTGTGTGGGATTCTCACTGCCTTTACTGTCATGTGGTTATCTCATGGAAATCTTCTATTCTATTTAGCATTTTTACCTGTGGATCATTATAAAAATTAATTCCTCTTAAAAAAAAGAGTACCAATAATAAAAACAATGTATTGAAGGAAATGTTTGAATACAAGGTATTTGTTATAGCATGTTGAAATTAATTTAATTTATTCACTAAAACCCTAGAGCTTCCATTCATTACCTTTATAATTATATTATCTTATCTGTTATTAAAATAGCAAAATTTTTAAAAGAGGAGTTACATAAAAACTCCATGAAACAGAAACATTTTTTCCCATTGACACATATAAACAAATAACAATAGCCAGTTGTAATGTGTAAGGTAAATTTACTTCTATCTACTACAATTCTATGCATACTCCAAAACCAACTCTATGTTTCTGAGAAAACTGAGGTCACAAGAATTGTCTAGATTTCTCAGTTTTTCTCACAAGCACTCAAAAAATCCCCTCACAGGATTCCATTCTTCCATAGTATTCCTACAAAAATAACTGCATTGCTCTGGAGGTTCAACATCCAGGAGCATGATGATGGCTAGCAATATTGTACACTTGACCTATGTTGAAAGGCAGATCTATCTCTTCACCAAAAAGAAAGTAGCAACTATATGAGGTGACATAAAATAATTATTTAACAATGCATACATATAGAAAATCATCATATTTTACCATTCATCTTATGTAATTTAATTGCCAACCGTATCTCATAAAAATAATATTATATAAGAGTCAAAATATAATTGCAGTACTATTATTCACATGCAATCATGTTTTCTTGTTTAGATGTTTAATATTTTTCTGCTGTGTTGAATCAGGGAAGATTTGAACATAAAGTTTGACTCCAACAGTTGTGTCATTTGCCCTAAAGTTCATTATGCAATCTGACACAAAGGTATTTATCTCCATTGTTTTGTTTACACTTACTCAACTTTAGGATAAACTGGTCAGTAATTACTTATATGAAGATTTCTCTTAAATCAACATTTTTCTAACAAATGACCTTGTTGCTAGAGGTGATATTTAAGCAAATTCTTCTGTTATATATACAATGTCTTAGTTTTGTGTGGCATATTTCATTGGAAATAATTAGAATACAAATTTTAAAATTCTTCAAACACAAAACATTGTTCACATACCCTGGCTTGTTCAATAGTTATAAGGTTCTATCTGTATTTGAGTAAGTTCTGGAGATCTGGTTCATAGTGTAGCAGCTGCAATCGGAAGAGACAGACTCATATTGAGTCCTTTTACCACACAAACACAAGCACATCAAAAGAAACACAAGGAGCTGGACACTGATCTGCCTTCCTTCAACACCCGAAATGTCTGATGATATCAAGTTTAAGGCTAGCCTGAGCAACTTAGTGAGACCCTGTCTTCAACTGGAAATGAATACAGAGTTTGGGATGTGTATCAGAAGTAGAGAGCTTGCCAAGAATACACAATGTCCGGTGTTCATTCCCCAGTTTTAGAAACATTTGAGCATGGTGGATCCATTCTATGCTTTTATTGTAGTGATGATGCTACAGATGTAAACATGTTTGAAATAATTAGATTGTATTTATCAAACACATGAAACTCTTGAGTATTAATTGTACCTCAATAAATAATGTGTATAAACAGGTGTTTAAAACAAAAGAATATAATGGAATAATGAGGGACTAGAAATATGGATGAGTAGTTGAAAATGTTTGCTGCTTATACAAATGACCCAAATTTATTTCTCAGCACCCACATCAGGTGGTTCATTACTATCTATAACTGCAGCTCCAGAGAGGCCAGTGTCTTCTCCTGTCCTCTGTGGACACCCTAATGTACACATACTAATACACACACACACACACAGAGATACACACGGACACACACACA
Organism: Sigmodon hispidus; assembly: GCA_004025045.1. NCBI lineage: Eukaryota > Metazoa > Chordata > Mammalia > Rodentia > Cricetidae > Sigmodon > Sigmodon hispidus. The sequence goes on along the minus strand of PVIH01016188.1, from coordinate 10,726 downwards.
GATATACACACATACACGCACCACACATACACACACATACACACATACACACACCACACATACACACACATACACACACATACAGACACACACACAGACATACACACATACACACACATAGACACACACACATACACACACAGACACATACCACACATACACACACATACAGACACACACAGATACACACACACATACACACACAGACACACACACACATACACACACATACAGACACACACAGATACACACATACACACACAGACACAAACAGATACACACACAGACACACACACAATTAAAAATATATTGACTAAATGAATACTGATACCATTGAAATGATAATACATTTTATTCAAAACAAACTTTAGCTGTTAATTATAAATTGGTTGCTAATTTCTTAACATCAGGAAATTGCTCTGGGATGAAAGAAAATTACCCTTTACTTCAGATACTGAAATCATTTGGTTACTCTGACCTGAGGTCTCATTAGGCATTTTCCTATTTCCTATTCAGAGTTCTATAGGAAATAGGCTAAAGGAGTATGGGTTTTCTGGAAGTGCTTGTTATATCTGTTGAAAAAATTTTCCTTTTATTTTGTTTTAGTTCAACAGCTAAATATTGTTTAATGTCTACATGTGGATTGATATGCTAGGACACTGAGCTAATTAATTCAGCTAACTAAAATTTCATTATGGGTAACTGATTAATAAAAATGGCAAGAAGCTTCACCTTAGGCAGCCAGGCCTTTATTACACTTTTAGTCTCTTTTCATTACTATTAGTATGTGGCTGCAAAATTTCTAGATTCCTCATTAGTAGGTTCATTTTTGTGTCTGAATTTGTGTGTGGAATGCATCCAGACATTATCAAGATGACATCAGGCTGTCAAACTGGAAAGAATACCAGCTAGTGGACACTGAGCTATTTACACTATTGACTTTTGTTTAGCCATTATCTGGTTGTAATTGTGCTCTAGTTATTACTTCTTGGAATTAGAATTCTAATTGTCACATGCTTTCTGCAAATGACTAGACTTTTTGAATTGTTAGGTGGGTGGATGGGTACCAGAATGAGGCAGACATGACTCCTGGGCTCTTACCAATGCATCAATTTGGAGCTTTGCTGCCTGTTTCTGTATCTAGCTGTCCACAGTTCTGTGAACTTGGATGAGATATGCCACAGCAAAGCACCTGTTCAAGTGAATTTGGTAAATTGGATTCTTTTTCCTCTCAGAGCCCTTGGTATACAGAGAGGAGGCCACTGGGATATAGAGGGCACTGAGCCATAGGTAAAGTGTGGAAATCCCATTACTTATTTGGAAATTTTCCCAGAGACAGACTAGACCTGAATAGCTTCTCCCTACCAACAGTACATGCTAGAAATGCCCATTGAGGTGAACTAGGGAATGATGGGAAAGAAACGGTGATCCTAGCTCAGGCTATCTCTATCTTTTCTACTTCAGCTTCATATGAAGTTGCTACTTGGCTGCCTTTTCAAACCTTGAATTATAAACTCAGAAACTCTTGCTCACATACAAAGACATATTTTCTTTTGTTAGGAAGTGTGACCTCAACATCTCCCTGGGTGACAAAAAATGACCACCTCAAGGAATTCTTACTTATAATATTATTCTTTAGTATGACCAATTTTGTAGAAAGGATAGAAATTCTGAGGTTCCTTATGTTCAACTTCTTTTACCTTAAATTTATCATAAATGTCAGGATGATCCTGCTATGGTTTGGGGTTCAGCTTTGTTCCCACCATAATCCTACCCCCTAAGATCAGTTCAAAATACACATATGCTCACAGCACCTTCTCTTTAGAAAAGAATTAGGTAGTTTCATTGAGAATCCTGACCAATATGTGTCTAGATTTTCAACATCTAAATGGTATTTATAAGTTCTGTTGGTATCCAAAGCTCATCTTAGGGCTGACTTTGACATTGATAAAAAACTGAGTAACTTGAAGGGTAGTAGGGTTATTAATGACTGCCACATGTACAGAGCTAAGACTCATAGACCTGAGTTCCCACAAGAATCCAGATTATTTCTCTGTCTGATCCATCCTGAGACATCAGTGACCCCAGAGATCACTAGAAGAAAAAGTACTTTATCTTTTGTATTTCTGAGGGCTTAAAGAAAGCCAAGAATATGCCTCTTAATTACTCACAACTGATTGCCATTTGCCAAGTCAGAAAAATGAACCCTACTATGTCTCTCTAGATACTAAGTGGATTCTCAGAAAACATACTAATATAATACCAAATTCTTTGGAGAAGAAAGGCCTCCTGAAAGACAAATTCCTGACTCATTCAGTCCCAGATATGTGAAGTAAATGGCAAAGGCTAGTGGCTGAGCCAGGCAAAATCCTGGACAAATTGATCTTATCTATGTGTGTGTATTCAAGATAGGACCTGGAAAGGGAGAGGATAAAGGAGAAATGCTATATTGATCTACTGACCATTACAACAGTTATCCAGGGAGAGGCCATCAAGTAGGGACCCTCCAGGATATATTTTCTTTGGAAACAGAAAAGGTACTTATATCATACTCATTGTGAGCCACAGCTCAGCGCTGGACTCCTGTACTAGACCACTTCTTAGGCTTCCACCCAGAGAATGTGTAGATTTTGCCCAACTGGTGAGAAAGATCCCATCTCTGAGAATGTGCTTCTGCAAAGAAAATAAAGTGAAAGGAAAGTGAGAGCTGGTGAATCCACCAGTGAAGACTGACACAAGGGGCCAACTCAGCTTTTAACTGGAAGAACTGGATCTTGAGCAGCTGAGCCAGCCCAAGCTTGTCAGCAAGGCATGAGGGGCTGCGGTTATGATTACAAAGGCATCCTAGCTCCTTGCCTACTGTAAGTTTGAGGAACACAAAAAAACCACTTGATATTCAGGGGTATTGCCATGACTCAAACCTTCATCACTGCCATCTGTGGATCCACTGTCCTGCAGGCCTGACTGTGGAAGACAATGCAGAGGTCTGGATTGGGACACCACATTGCAGCATGTGTGCTGGGTTGGAGAGACCAGAAGAACTGCCTCACTTCCAGGAACTGAAGATTCCCCATCCCCACAGTGGAAGAGGCTACTCTTCTATTTTGTAAGTTTTTAGGGGTCTTACTTCCTTCTCTAGCAATTACTATTTAGCATGGGCCACATCAGCTGAAAGAGGAACAGTAGTCAATAAAAGAAACAACCACCAGATCAAAGCCAGGGCAGCTGCTGGCACCAGCATGTGTGCATGGTTCTGTGCTGCCCCTGGGACACATTGTTTCAAACAGTAACTGTGAAAGCAGGGCAAGATTCCTAATGCACGAAGGCTAGCGTGTGGTTCTGGAGGTCAGTGTGGACTGGGTTCCTCCACAGAGTCTAGAAGACCCTTCCTCTGCCATTTCCAGAATCTAGAGGTATCTGTACTTCCTGCCATCATACTTAGAATGTTATATTGCAAATCGACTGATTAGGGAAGTTCTAAAGTATGGTCACCTAGCCCCTGCCCCTCTCCCCAAGCCTCTTGCCTCCTCTTCACAAAGATTCTATGATGAATTGTGCTCAGTAACCTAGAATCTTCCTTGACAATCATCCCTGCAATGTTCCCTAGCCACAGAGGTCACATGTTCATGGGCCCAGCATTAGGATGTGAATGTCTTTGAAGATTATTCTCCAGCCCGCCTCAGCTGCTGTTCTTCCAAGTACATTGCAGCTATTGCACAAGGGTCTAGATGTTAAGATCTGAGCCACACCTCCCCCAACACACACACACAAGAAATGTCTAAGAAGAAGAAAGCTAGACATATATTATTGCACAAATTCTATTTGGTATTATAGAGTTAGATATTGGGAAATACCAGAGAGACCAAGAAATAAGCCATAGTCACTTCTCATCCAGCCCGCTCCTCATATGGGTGGCTCAGTTTTCTGATATTTCAGACTGTTTCTTTTTAAATATACAATATATCACCACAACATATCTTGGCACCCACACAAACTCTGTCCCAACTGTCAACACAATCACTGAAGTGTTGAGTTCCCCTGAACGCCAAGGGCTTGAGTCCACCTTTTCCATTTGAACATTGATTAAATTCTGGGACTATTTCTCTGGGCCCCAGTAATGACATATCAACTGTAGGAACCCAGGTAGCTTTATACACAAGACAGCACATCTTGAATTTTTCATAAAACATGGAAATCTAGTATTCTGTTTTGCTATTTTCTCCAGGTCTCCAATCTCTGAAAATGATAACCTTTAGGACATAACAGGACAGGTCTTGAAGAGGCTGTGATACAACCTTTGCCTTTCAATGGTGTTACTTCATTTTTCTATGCTCCTTTCTCACTGACTAGACTCCTGTTCCTCTTTTGGATAAAGATAGTCTCTTTCAGCTTAAGGTGGGACTTGCTCTGCCTCAGGGAGATAACTTATGCCTGCCCCTGGTAGAAGTCTTGACCCCTTAGTATGAACAGATGAGGAGACTATAGGGTGATCTATAGCTACTTTTCTTGTTCATATACATCTGAAATATCCCATTTTTCGCCACTCGAAATAGTATTCACTAAAGCCTGAAGTGGCAAAAGGACTTAACCTTTTCATCTTGGTCGTTAAAAATGGACTCTTGAGACAATGTTCTAGTCCCAATAGGGCATCTATTTTAGGAGTTCAAAAGGGGCCAAACAAATGGAGTTGGTAAAAAAGTATCTAATTAATGAGGTTGTGGCCTCCCTTTACTTGATCCTTACTTCTTTATTACCCAGCTTCTAATGGGTAAATACTGGGTATAAAAATACTATTCTGGCTTGGATTTGAAACATGTTTTCTTCTGTATCCCTTTGCACCTGGATTGTCATCTCTTATTTACCTTTGAGGATGCATTTATAAAGGAGACAAGTCACTTCAACCATTCTTTTCATAGGATTTAAGGGCATCTCCCATTTATTTACACAGGTCTTGACTCAAGACTTCATGGCCTTGTCAGGTGCCCATGAAAATTTGTTTCAATATGTATATATGGGGCTTCTGAGAATAAAATCTCAGAGAATTGGGTCTCTTCTCAAATTTCTGGCAATAAGGGGCTATGAGGTTTCTCCAGAAAAATCTCAATTATGTCCATATAATCATATAATATATGATTTTGAATCATATAATAGGGAATAATATTGGGAGGAGAAAGGCATTACCTGAGTTCCAATAAGACTCTGGCTACATTTTGCTACCCTTTCCTCAGATGGTTAGGCAATTCAGAACTGCCCTTGAGGTTGTAAATCCTCTGCAAAATTTGGATTCCTGAGCTGCCAGTACTGACTAGAACTTTTTATTACCTCCTCAGTGAGGCTTCAAAGTATGTCACCTCCCTAATGTGGGGAATCTAAGGCTGATAGTGCACCTTCTAACCACTCAAGGGGATGTTTACTGGAGCCCTACTCTGGAAGTGCCCACTCAGGGTTCTCTATATATCATTGAGGAATGGAGGTTGCATTGGGGATTCTGATTCATTCAAATAGGACCCAATGCCACAATCAGTGGGATAACTTAGCAATGGTGGTTAAGAGTTGTCCAAGATTCCTAAGGGCAACTGCAGCCATGGAGTTCCTGATTACAAAGATCCTTAAATGGATCCTGGTAAATCTCTCACTGTACATACTTCCCAGGGCATTTTGGAAATTCTTACTTCTAAAGAACACTAATGGCCGTCAGCAGAATGATAACATATCAGGCTCCAAATGGAATGACCTGAAGTAACTACTGTCATCTGTCCTTTTCCTAACTCTGTACTTATGCACTGGATGGGGAAAGTCTTGAGAATTTATGTCAAGAACTATTGCTGCAACATAGGCCCTGAGGATGCCGGTTGTTTACAAATGGAAGTTCATTGATTCAGGGTGGAATTCACAAGGCAGGATATGATGTTATAAAAGAATATGAGGGCTCCAGGACCAGGTGCTGTCTGTGGAGCATGTCCCTAAACACTCTGTAGCAGACAGAGATAAACTTTGTCTGTCAGGGTCCCCGCAGCTGCTGCTAAGGGAACTTGCACAGCCACCCGCCTCCAACTGATCAAACAGAGAAGCATTGAAGACTTGAAATTCAGTACCCTGCCCAGAGCAGAGGCAGAGATTGAGCAGACCTTTTGTTCAGAGGTGAGAGAAGACACACAAGCCCGCTTGCCACAACTGACCAGGAACCACCTAATCGTGAACCACTGAAGCCATGAGCAGACACCAGGGCAAAAATTTACATAATAATATAAAGAACAACAAGGTAACTCCCAAAGAAAGTGGCGGTCCTACAACTACAAGACCTGAACTGAGCAATGAAGAGGAAACAGAAGGAAGCAACACCAAAAATGCCTTTATGATGATCATCAAAGCTCTCAAAGAAGATATGAAAAATTGCCTTAGAGAAATAGAAGAAAATACAAACAAAAAAATGGAAAAGATGAACAAATCTATGAAAGAAAACCAAGAAAAAGTAAACCAAAACATGAAAGAACATGCCAGGAACTAAAAGAAACATGCCAGGAACTAAAAACTGAAATACAAGCAATAAAAAAGGCACAAAATGAGGCAAAGATGGAAATAGAAAACCTGAAGAAAAAAGCTGGAAGCACAAATACAAACATAACAAACAGAGTTCAAGAGATGGAAGATAGAATCTCTGAAGTGGAAGACTCAGTAGCTCAAATAGATATATCAGTCAAAGAAAATACTGAAACCAAATAAGCCATAAATCAAAATGTTCAGAAAATCTGGGACACCATGAAAAGACTTAACTTGAAAATAATAGGAATAGAAGAAGGAGAAGAATACCAGCTCAAAGGCACAGATAATGTTTACAATAAAATCATAGAAGAAAACTTCCCTTACCTGAAGAAGGAAATGCCTATAAAGATACAAGAAGCTTACAGAACACCAAATAGATATGACCCCCCCAAAAAAAATCAGCATGTTACATTATAATCAAGCCACAAAACATACAGAACAAAGAAAAAATTTTAAGAGCTGCAAAAGAAAAGAGCCAACTTACATATAAAGGCAGACCCATCAGAATAACACCTGACAATTCAATGGAAACAATGAAAGCTAGAAGGTCAGAAGTTATACAGACGCTAAAAGAGCATGGCTGCCAAACAAGAATACTACACCTTGCAAAATTAACAATTACTATAGATTGAGTAAGCAAGATATTTCATGACAAAGACAGACTGAAACAATATCTATCTACCAATCCAGTGCTCCAGAGAGTATTAGAGAGAAAACTCCAAACTGAGGACCTCAGATACACCAATGAAACCACAAACAATCAATAATTCCACAGAAGAACACTCCAGAGAAAGGAAGTACAAACAAGGTACCACCAAAAATGGCAGGAAATATCAATCAGTGGTCACTAATACCCCTGAATATCAATGGACTCAATGCTCCTATAAAACGTTACACACTAACAAGATGGTTACAACAAAAGCCATCCTTCTGTTGCCTACAAGAAACACACCTCAACCGCAAAGACAGACACAGGCTGAGAGTAAAGGGTTGGGAAAAGATTTTACAGTCAAATGGTCTTAGAAACAAGAGTGGTTGCCATCATAATATCTAACAATGAAGACTTTAAGCTAAAAGCAATTAAAAGGGACCAAGAAGGTCATTACTTATTCATCACAGGAAAAATTGGTCAAGAGGAGATTTCAAATACTGAATATTTATGCCCCTAACATAAGGGCACCTACAGTGTAAAACAAACACTGCTAAAGCTCGAATCCCACATCAGTTCTTACACCCTAATAGTGGGAGAACTAACGGCTCAGCTGAAAGCCTTAGAGCAATTAGAAGCGAACACACCTAGAAGGAGTAGACAGCAGAAAATAATCAAACTTTGAGCTGAAATCAATACAATTGAAACAAATAGAACAATACAAAGAATCAACAAATCTAAGAGTTGGTTCTTTGAGAAAGTCAACAAGATAGATATTCCCTTATCCAAACAAATCAAAAAACAGAGAGTAAGGGTTCAAATCAACAAAATCAGAAATGAAAAGGGGGACATAACAACAGGCCCCCAGGAAATCCAGAGAATTATCAGGTCATACTTTGAAAATCTGCATTCCACAAAAATTAAAAACCAAGAAGAAATGGACAGCTTTCTGGTCAGGCACCATCTACCAAAATTAAATGAAGATCAGATTAATTACCTAAACAGGCCTATAACCCTTAAGGAAATGAAGCTGTCATTAAAAGCCTCCCCAAAAGTGAAAGCCCTGGTCCAGATGGTTTCAGTGCCGAATTCTACCAGACATTCAAAGAAGAATTACTACCGTTATTCCTCAAACTATTTCACACAGTAGAAACTGAAGGAATATTGCCAAATTCCTTTTATGAGGCCACAATTACCCTAATACCCAAGCCAATCAAAGACACAACAAAGAAGGAGAATTACAGACCAATTTCCTTCATGATTATTGATGCTAAAATTCTCAACAAAATTTTAGCAAACCGTATACAACAATGTATAAAAAATATCATCCACCATGACCAAGTAGGCTTCATCCCAGAAATGCAGGGATGGTTTAACATAAGAAAAACTGTAAATGTTATCCATCCTATAAACAAACTAAAGGAACAAAACCACATGATCATATACTTAGATGCTGAAAAGCCTTTGACAAAATCCAACACTCCTTTATGATTAAAGCCCTGGAAAGATCAGGAATACAGGGAGAATACCTAAATATAATAAAGGCAATTTACAAGAAGCTGACAGCCAATATCAAACTTAATGGAGAAAAACTCAAAGCAATCCTACTAAAGTCAGGAACTAGACAAGGATGTCCTCTCTCCCCTTATCTATTCAATATAGTTCTCCAAATTTTAGCTCAAGCAATAAGAGAACGAGAAGAGATTAAAGTGATACAAATTGGAAAGGAAGAAGTAAAGCTATCTCTATTTGCAGATGATATGATTGTATACATAAGTGACCCACAAACTTCTTCCAAGGAACTGCTATGGCTAATAAACACCTTCAGCAATGTAGCAGGATGCGAGATAAATTCAAAGAAATCAGTAGCCCTCCTATACACTAATGATAGAAGAGCTGAAAAAGAAATAAGGGAAACATTACCCTTCATAATAACTGCAAATAGTATTAAATACCTTGGAGTAACTATAACCAAAGAATTAACAGACTTATTTGACAAAAATTTTAAATCACTGAAGTAAGAAATTGAAGAGGGGAGGGCATCTGAAGGGCTAGACGCCTATATGAGAAACCTTGAGAAATCCCACACTAGAGACCTAACAGTGCAGCTGAAAGCCTTAGAACAATTAGAAGCGAACTCACCTAGGAGGAGTAGACGGCAGGAAATAATCAAACTTAGAGCTGAAATCAATACAGTTGAAACAAAAAGAACAATACAAAGAATCAACGAATCTAAGAGTTGGTTCTTTGAGAAAGTTAACAAGATAGATAAGCCCTTAGCCAAACGAATCAAAAAACAGAGAGATAGTGTCCAAATCAACAAAATCAGAAATGAAAAGGGGGACATAACAACAGACCCCCAGGAAATACACAGAATTATCAGGTCATATTTTGAAAATCTGTATTCCACAAAAATGAAAAACCTGGAAGAAATGGACAGCTTTCTGGACAGGCACCATCTTCCAAAATTAAATGAAGATCAGATTAATTACCTAAACAGGCCTATAACCCTTAAGGAAATGAAGCTGTCATTAAAAACCTCCCCAAAAATAAAAGCCCTGGCCCAGATGGTTTCAGTGCCGAATTCTACTAGACATTCAAAGAAGAATTACTACCGTTACTCCTCAAACTATTTCACACAGTAGAAACTGAAGGAATATTGCCAAATTCCTTTTTTGAGGCTACAATCACCCTAATACCCAAGCCAATCAAAGACACAACAAAGAAGGAGAATTACAGACCAATTTCCCTCATGAATATTGATGCGAAAATTCTCAACAAAATTTTGGCAAACCGTATACAACAATGCATAAAAGATATCATCCACCATGACCAAGTAGGTTTCATCCCAGAAATGCAGGGCTGGTTCAACATACAAAAAACTGTAAATGTTATCCGTCATATAAATGAACTAAAGGAACAAAGCCACATGATCATATCCTTAGATGCAGAAAAAGCCTTTGACAAAATCCAACACTCCTTTATGATTAAAGCCCTGGAGAGATCAGGAATACAGGGAGAATACCTAAATATAATTAAGGCGATTTACAAGAAGCTGACAGCCAGTATCAAACTTAATGGAGAAAAACTCAAAGAAACCCCACTAAAGTCAGGAACTAGACAAGGATGTCCTCTCTCCCCTTATCTATTCAATATAGTTCTCGAAGTCTTAGCTAAAGCAATAAGGGAACGAAAAGAGATTAAGGGCATACAAATTGGAAAAGAAGAAGTGAAGCTATCTCTATTTGCAGATGATAGGACTGTATACATAAGTGACCCACAAAATTCCTCCAAAGAACTGCTACAGCTGATAAACACCTTCAGCAATGTAGCACGATACAAGATAAATTCAAAGAAATCAGTAGCCCTTCTATATGCTAAAGATAGAAGAGCTGAAAAAGAAATAAGGGACACATTACCCTTCATATTAGCTGCAAATAGTATTAAATACCTTGGAGTAACTATAACCAAAGAAGTAACAGACCTATTTGACAAAAATTTTAAATCATTGAAGAAAGAAATTGAAGAGGATAT